>NMRA01000333.1:27382-92208 GCA_002633005.1 Phoronis australis
AGCGAAACTTGGCGAAATTAACCAAAAAGATGACTATAAAGACGGTGAAGAAGATGACGAATATGACGAAGATGGTGGCGAGGATGAACAAAAGAAGTAATAATAACATACACATGACGAACGTAGAAGTCTGAAATCAGTAAGAAAAAGGCTACAATCTTGAGCGACACTTGGCGAAATTAACGGAAAAGACAACGACAGAGATGATGACGAAGATGATGATGGTGGTGGCGATGATGAACAACATCACAACATTCATATGACGAACTTAGATGTCATAAATCAATAAGAAATAGGTTACAGTCTAGTTCAATAGAATATAAACCAACATCAATGCAGCAAGAGCGCTCAACAAAGGAACAGCGTTATCAGTAAATCTCAAATAACTCGAAAGGTAGACGTCCTAGCGAAAAATGGAAAACATCTTCTGAAAGCCCGTTTGAAATTCTATCTAAACTGATGGTATCGCCTAATTCCGTAATTTTTTTCGAAAAAAATGAAATTTTGCGTTTTTTTTAAGAAATTCAAAGTCAAATAACTCGAAAACGGTAAGTCTGAGAAAAAATTGTTACAAACCATTTGAAAGCGTATACTTCAAAGAATCCACATGCAAAAAATCACGTCTTTTTCTCTTCCCGTTTAAAATCGTACTCCAGCACGACTGAAAATGGGTCAACATGCGCCAGATCCGCCATCTTGAAAGAAACTTCCGGTTTTTTGGCTTTGTATAATAGCATGTCATAAGAAACTAATACCTGTAAAAATTCGAAGGAATTGGTCTTATAATGCGCCCTCTACAGGAGAAAACGTTTTAGGCCAAAATCGAGGTGCGCATGCGCGATCGCCGATATTTCCGCCATCTTTAACCGGAAGTAAACAATTTCCGGTATACTTGTAGAAAACTTCCGGTCCATTTACTGTGCCGATTCTTAGCCTTTTACGTAAAAAATTGTAGCTTCCAGAAGCATTTGAACCTTTAAATGAAAACAAAATGGCCGCCACAGCCGCCATCTTGGATCCGATTTTGACGAAAAACAAGTAAAAAACAAACTTAGTGACAGAGCAACATACTTGTTATTAGCAATTCCAGGATTCTTAAGAAGAGACGTGTGACGTTTATAGTTTAATCGTCCCTGGTGACACCTTTGTTAGTTATGATTTGTGAAAAAATTGAGACATTTATCAATACAAGCTAGTCCTTGTGTGAGACGGCGATCGGGAACGATGTCGTTAATTCAATATGGCGATCGTGAACGCACATTTTTTCTCTGCATAGGCCTGAATAGTTCAAGTTACGGTATTATGTCAATAATTTTAGAATAATACGGAAACTGAATTAGTTGATGGGTTGGTTATTAATTACATTTCATCGTTTTCTCATTATTTCAAAGTGAGATTTAGTCTAACAAACATAACTGAATGCATTTGATTTTTTTTCAGTTGAACTGTAGCCACACGACGAGTCCTTCAGGGTTTTAACGTCCACGCCTCCAAGAAAGAGTAGTACAACTGCTGCATGTCACAACAGAGTGTGTGTGTGTGTGTTGTGGAGCCTCGTTCAGGAACTAAGAAATCGACTTAGTATGACCACATGGAAATAAAATACAGTGACACTACAACAAAGCAAGACCTTTACCAGCCCAGTGATTGACACGTTGCATGCGTCAAGAGTTTTTTTACCAATATAGTAAAACAGTATGTAGCATCGTGCTCAGAAACCAAGTCGATTCAGTGTCCTATCTGTGTTCAATGTTTCACGGAAAGAGTAAGCCTGATGTGACACTGCGTCACAGCACGAGGACACTCTTTTTTGTGGTGAATGTGGCAAGTCATGCAAACAGTATGCCTCCTTCTACAGGCATAGCAAGCAGAAACGTCATGAATGAAATCGTTAAGTCCAGTGGTAAATGTTGTTCAGTCATTATAGTTTATTCCGATTTTCAGAGTTTATGGTTTGTAGTTGTCTGACGTGACAATATTTTAGTGTTTAGGTAGATTTAAATGACCATACTAAGTGTCATTGGGCAATACTTACATACAATTGTTATGACCAATTAGTATTTTAAAAGAAAATACATGTCGTTGATTATTGTAGAAATTGCTTTCATATAGTTGTTGATTTCCTGTGAGAGACTATTATACTATCAACCAGTCCTAAATACATTGTCTATGATTTAGTGATGATTTAGTCTAATACATTCCAAAAGTACTACGTTGGAAATGTTCAATGGATTTGTCATGTTGATTTCTCTAAGGCAATAAATTTATATATTTTTGTAAGACCGATTTTGAAGTACGTGTGATAAAAGATTAATATTATAATACAAATGCTATAATATTGTTGATTTCCTATGTAAATCACTACAGTGTGTAGTTGAATTAACGTTAATGACAACATGTTGACTACGTTTTGAGAAAATCACGTTATAGTATGTGTATTATAATTGTCTCAATCTTTTTCAATGTCACATTAAACTGGAGATCATGAACTGATGATGCAGGTGAACTTGGGACCAAGACTAAAAAACACAAGAGTCAAACACAATGTACATTCAAGCCAAACGGGTGCCACAAGTCAATCTGTTCATCTCTGTATTGATGTTATCAGTAAAACATCACGTAAAATCCCAACCGTTTTATCAGCACACCAGATTACACAACTTTTGGCCAATGTTTAGATCCCACACGTTTATGAGTTGGAGTCGGTGAATCATCTCGTGAAGTGTTGCCATACTAACCTCTCTTCCCATGGGCAAGCTCATCATCATTCTTTGACTTCATTGCTTTTTTTTTCCTTTTGCTGTCGCAACTTTACAGGAAGATTCTACGCTCGCTTTCATCTCGGTGCTGCAACAATTTGTTTACCCCTGGCTGACAGGCCACATGGAACAACTCCTGGGTGAGTATTCAGTTAACCCTTGTTCTCAGTGGTTTCCAGTCTCAAAGTAGATGCATGTACTTTTCAAAACCCTGGAAGGGTGTACCTGGGTAACATGTTCGTTGAAGCTCGCCTCACAATAACAGTGAACTTGTTTCCTGAAATGAAAATAAATTCGTTTGTGAAACTAAAATTATGCTTCATGTATATGTAGTGCTCATGGCAATTCAATGAAATATGCTATGCTGTTGTTCAGTTTTGTTCCGAAAGTAACACAGTAATGACACAAAATGTGATTAATTCATTGCACTACACTTATTTTGTAACCTTTTTTACGTTTTATAAGTAAAAAGTTCATTACTGTTCGTCACACCACGATGCGTTCCCGATCGCATAAACAAACACAAATTTGCGTTCCCGATCGCTTATCGTTGCGTTCTCGATCGCATCTTTCAACAGAAAATCCTCGAAAAATCAGATCCTGACAAAACTACAAAAAAACAAGCGTTGTGTTATATTTTCACACGTCATTTCTTCATAACTCCATGGTCAATTTATTGATTTAGTGCCAAAAATAACAACAATTTGCCAAAATGACATACAAATCACTTTCGGCTTAAGCGATGCCGCGGTTAACGTAACCTTTCTCCTATAATTGGAAGAGACACTAGTCTAAACCTCTACCTGCCCTTCCTCAATGTGTTACGCCTTGAAATCATGTCTCTGTTTTTACACTGGAAGTAAAAACAACGAAAATTCATCAAATTTATTCACCTTGCCTGGCTTCGCTTCCCGCGCCAAATTTCGTTCTCGATCGCCTTCCGGTCGTTCTTGATCGCGGGTTGGCCGGGGTGAGAAACAGTCACATTGAACTAAAACTGTTATGGGTTACTGTTAGAGGAATTGCCAAGGATATTTATGATTCATGTTTCTACATGTTTCGCTGTGGACGAATTTGGAAGACAACTCTCAACCGCCTTCTACTCATATGACGATCGCCAGCAAGGTTTCGCCCCTGAACCTTGTAAATTGTTGGGTGCACTTGCCTCTAACCACCTCTTTTTGGAGCCCTGATGCCGAATAATCGAAGGGACAAGGCTCGCTTAATGGCAGCCCGTACAACATTTGCGACTCCGAACATAACTGCAGGTCCATGAGTATTCGCAAATGGAAATTTTTTTAACAGTTTATGTGGAATGGAAATCAGAAGAAATTCCCTGTGTGGGGGGAAACTGCTACTACTTGAGTGTGATGGTGCTAAAAAAATCATATCCCCTTTGGTTCGTAAGGAACCATGAAAGGTCTTGCTCGGTTGTACTGTATTTTGCTTCCGTGTGGACCTTCGTTAAAACGCTACCAATCAGTCGCCAGCAGTCTTGCTTTATTTTGAAAATGTAATGTTATTGTGTTTATGGGAAACAGGATTTTAGATTGTGTTCAACCAAAGAGGGGATCCTCATATTTCACGAGCTCTTGGTCAGATGTTTAATAATGTTACGCTTCAACGCTGTTCAGGTCCTCAAACTTCTGTCGAAATAGACCGCCACCTCGCGCCCTGAACATGAGTGAGGCGATATCCTCTGAGCTATGAATATCTTGTCATAAATCAGCGAGTTGATGTGATAGGAGTAAGTATTTATTTATCAGTTTCTTACAGGGCGTGATTGCAAGTCATGTGATGGCAAATACGAGACAATCCATGCATTTACTTCCGCTTCCTAAATGATCGTCTATCAGTGAAAGCGCTAACTGAATTACAGGGGTTGGAACTGTATTCATACAGGTTCTTGTACAGGGGCTTAGAACAGAAAATTCCACAAATTGTCCCATTTTTATAACAACATGAAATTTGATGTACTGGCATTTAAGCATATATAGAATCATATAAGGCAAGGTATCCAGTTTATTTCCATGGTAACGTAGGGGGCGACATCATTCTCGGGAAGAGTTCAGACTCCAGTTTTTAGCCTTGGATCGGTAAATACAAACTAGGATTTGAGATCTATCCTTGTACGTCATCATTTACTCGGGCATAGCAAATTCGAAACTTGTCTTGAGTTCGCATAAAATAGAAAATAAAATGTCAAAAATAATTTCGGGATCGATTTCAAGTAAAAAGATTAGACCCCGCGCTCAGGAACTGCGTAGTTTTTTTCCTTATTATAATCTACCACTGGACGAGTCATGATTTCCGTCTATAGTAAAAGGATACTAAACCCTGTTTTGGTGATTTAAACCAATCCTCGGCACCTGCTAATGCTTCATTGGCATCAATCTTGCACGATAAATGCAAGAATCAACCAAAAACTCAAAGTCCCTGTGTCACAAATTGGACGTTATGGTTCTCAGAGGGTGGTCTATTCCCACAGTTGCTTTGTACTTCGTTAAAAGCGTATGTCACGCTTGACCGTTTAGCAGACTTTCAAGCGGTTTTCAAAGTTCCGTCCAAGGGTCGAGGGTTACAGAGCATTATTTTGTTTCAGAAAACTGGATGAGAACGTCGGTTTGAATATCTGTTCATACGCCAAAACCGTATTTGGTTTCGTTTTAAGGGATATTTTGCTTTTCATAACCGTATCTCCCGATCCCGTTTAAGATTGTCGATTTCAAAAATAAAACTAGAAAGATTATTGTCACGGCGTGACAATAACGGACTCTGCACGTGCGTATTACTGGAATTATTATGGGAAGTTACTGACAGCAACCCTTTTACCAAAATGAAAAGGAATTCTTTAAAATTGTAGGAGAAATTACATATTAATTTTTGATGACCTTTCCACTAATTGACCTCTTCCGGTGCATTATGAGCCCCGATGAGGAGTAATTGTTAACTCGATTAAAAGTGTGGCTAATGCTAAAAATCACAGATGCTTAACATTAAACAAGAAGAAAAATGCACCTAATGACCCCATTGGTGCACCAAATAACCTGAAAATTTAGAATTCAAAGTCAATTGCACTTAGTAAACAGATATGTAATTTTGAAGACTCTAGCTCAAAATTTTAGTTTTCACTCAATGAACTTTGACCTATTTTTTCTGATTGGTTAGGCCTATTGCGAAGTAAAGTAGGGTATTCAATTGGCATGTTGACTTACACCAGTGTTCTGAAATTGAAATGAATTCCTTGAAAAACGTAAGAGATATAACATTTTGAACGTTACATGACCTTTGCACTAATTGACCCTATCCGGTGCATTATAAGCGTCTTTAGAATTATAGCAAAGCCCATAAAAATGTGTTTCATGCTGAGAATCACAGTTGTCTAACGGTTGACACATCAGAATACTTGCTGATTGAAAAGGTCAAATTTTCAGTAGAAAAATGCACCTAATGACCCCATGTTTGCACTAAATGACCTGAAACTTTGGATTCCGAATTGAATTACCTGTGCCGATCAGAACTGTGAATTTGAAATGTCTAGCTCAAAATTTTAGTTTGCACCTAATGACCTTTGACGTATTTCACCTGACTGGATGACCCCATTACTTAGAAAAGTATTTTTTTAAATTGCCTTATTGACTTATACCTGTGCACCGAATTTGAAAAGAATAGCTTTAAAAATGAAGAAGGAGTAGCATTTTGAAAATTACATGACCTTTGCACCAAATTACCGCTTCCTCTTGGGTAATTACTCTGCGCTTACACGCGCAGAGTAATTACCCAATAACGTGCAAGGCGCAGTAGATGAAGAACAAACAAGTCCTTAACACATACAGACATGTCGTTTTTTATAAGATGTTGAGAGGGACGTTTTGTTCCACCTTTGAAGCAAAATAACTAATGTTCTTTTCGCAACACACCAGACAGACGCTGATACTTTTCTTCATGGAGGAAAGTTATGCACGTGTTTCTGTGGGCAGGACCGTTGTCTCACTAGTGCCCTCTATAGTGAGTTTAGAATCGCCCATTGAGTTAAAATGTATGCTTGATTACTTTGATTGCTAAGGGACATTATTTTTTACGATGTAAGAACGCATTATTTAGATTAGTGTGATATGGAATAGAGACTTCTCGAAGTTATTAGCTTTGACCAGAGCTACAAAACAACGAAAGCGCTCTGAGGAGCGACACTTAGTGAAATGGAACAAAAATTTAGAGGTGAGGTTGAGGACGATGCGAATTTATTAGATAACCGGTGAAGAGATCTATTTACATTCCAAATTTGAAAAGATTCGTTCAAAGGAACTCGTAGCTTGAGCTCCGCAAATTTAATTCGAAAGATGGCCGTCACATCTCTAACCTGCGTCTGATTTCGCACAAGAACAAAAATCCTCGGGCTATTGTCTAAGTAAACGGACGAAAAATGCGATCTCTAGCCCAATTATGATAGGCTAAGATAGCGCATCCATAAATAACTAGTCAACAAAAGATCAGTCATCTGACCCAAAAATCTCGAATGTCGCGAGAATGGCAATTCGTAGCACGAAACGGGTTTCGATATGCGATTTTATTTTAAATCACAATTTTTGCCATTATCTGTCAGACACTCGTTGAAATCAAGGACGGTGACTGTACGAATAAAGATCGCTTAAAGATGTATTTGCATGCTCCTAACTACGCTAATGTATACCAGGAACTAAACGACAATTCTCCAGTTGTATTCACTGACAACTTGTAATTATGAAAACAAAAAATTCTACAAATAGGTGACCTTTGCACTAATGACGTACCTCGCGAGCCCCATCATGCAGTGTTGTTCCCAACACCACGTCACGATACTTACTGGACACGGGTCAGTGATTTGCGGCGGACCATTTTCGCCACAAAACTAACATTTGGCAACTTCCAACCTACTTCATATTCACATCGTCACTGTATGCTGTGTTTCTAAATAATTTGGCCATGCTTTTGACAGAAATAAGGAATTACCCTGTAAGTTCCACTTTAAATTGCACCGTCATATATCGCCGATTGGGATATAGTTAAGTTAGCAGAGCGGTTGACTTGGAGAACGAGGGGTCCCCACTGACGCTAAAGTCAACAGGTCCCTTTCCTTTTCTAACCGATAATGTCATTTTAATTAGCTCGAATCTCATAGATAGTGATCAGCTTACTGGGTGGGCCGGAAGTGCCCGCTCGATTATTAATTGAAAGAAGATGACGGTTATTTCCCATGGTCATGACGATGGGTACCTAGCCTTGACAAGCACATCAAAATTGACATTCACACCAACGTTCATGCTTTCGTCAACTAAAAATGTAAATCAATTTCTTCCTTAACCTAATAAAACCCACACTTTCATTTGTTAACTGTGGCTGTTTTGAAATCCAATATGGCTGCTATTTTACAGCATTAAAAAAACAACTGTACCCTTTAGTCTAAATTGCAAACATGTAGTATTTGACAACAGTGGCACTTTTTAAGCCGAGCAAGGAAAACTAGGCCATTTCCACTGAGACTCTGGCAGCCATTTTGAAATGCAATATGGCTGCGGTCACCATTCTAATCGTAGAAACACTCGCTACATGAACTCATTCTGACTCGTTTTGTACTATTCGAAGTTAAAAATTATGATAAACAACGTAAAATGTACAGCGTAAAATTGCCGAGTCAGCATTTTAGGTAGTTACTATGGTGATAACGATTAGGTACTGAGCCTAGCTGCAATAAGCACATCAAAACTGACTGGTAGTCACTAATTTTCATGCTTTCTTCAAAAAGTGAAGGTCCTTAACTGCCCCTTTAATTTATTCAACACGTAGTCGCTAAGACGTATGAACTTCTTCAGTGCAATCTTCCTGCAAAGCGGGTCTATTTTCATATTGCTAATTACGAATGAGTTGTTTACTTGCTCTGTACTTCAAAATTCCGTTACAAAAGATTCCGGGAGGGCATCATTAGCTATTTCGTATTCTTGGCGTTTGCAGTAATACGTCAATTCTCGGGTTGTCACCCAAAGTCCAGCGTAGAGAGCAAATGTAGTCGCTTCACCTCATCTCCTAACAAGATACTATCACCGTAATAAAACTCCAATCAACACCACCGTTTTCTTAAAGGAAGTAGTGCACTCCGGAGGGTTTTGATTGGCTTAAACGACGGACGTCTTTGTGCGTGATCCCTCGTCCTGGGAACCTGAAGACAATGTCCAGTTTTTAGCGGCAGGTGGCCGACATTTGAAAAGAGCAACAAACTCCTTTCGCATGTGAGAACTACCAGCGGAGTACACCACGGGGTTTAACGCATGTTGCAGATACGTCATCCAGGTTACAAAATTGCTTACCGGGGTTGAAATGTCTTCTATTGCGACGTCGTCTCTCAATAAAATACACACGTACGTTACCAAAGGCGTCCAGCATGCAAGAAATAACACTACATTTGAAAGTAACATAATTGTGATTCTCCTTTGCAAAGCATACCTGCGCTTTGATGAAGTCACACCGCACCGAATGGCGTTCTTCAAATTCCTGTTGATGAATATGAAAATTTTAGTATATAGAACTGTTAAGATTATGAATCCGCAAAGGGCATACCAGCTTATAATCAATACATCAGCGATGAACAAGTTAATATCCTTGTCTTGAAATTGAATGATGCACACTCCTGTCGTCGGTTTGATTTTGTAATCTTCTGTTCGAAATAACATAATAACGAACGCAGACGATGACATAATCCAAATTGTGGAAATGGTCACCTTTACGGATATGCGTTTCTTTCCTGACGTGCAAATAACAAAATAGCGATCTACACTTAAACATAACATTGTCAAAATTGAGACACAAAGAAAGCATCTCATGGACACTATTTGTCCCATACAGACCGGCTTGCTGAGCTCGTAAGTCGGGTCAATAGACAACGTGATCGAGATCGGCATAGAATAGACGGCAACTCCGAGGTCCGCGCACGCCATGTTGAATATCAGAACAAACATGTTGTTATTAGTGTTGATGCGTGAGGACGTAGTTGCCGCCAGTTTCCTTGACTGCCACCGTCGATACACCACAAGACATACCAATATGTTACCCACAATTGCCATCAACATAATGGGTAGTTGGAATGGTAGTGTGTACATCCAGTAAGGTTCTATTGTTCTTTGAGTAACGTTAGGTGCCGCCATTATGCTATCTCTTGTCAGTTCGCACCAAAATAGCTCAATGTTTGGTTGGTCGCTCTTACAATCAATATTCCGTACACTGTTGAGCGTCTGTTCTTGAACAAACTTTTGCTCTACGCCGAAATTTAGCCTTGTTGCGTTTGTGGCGCCCCGAGTCATCACAGACAATAAGTACTCGTTGTTGGTACCGCTTAGAATCGGAAGGCGACCTGCTTACCAGGATGTGTTCCGGGTCACTTGACCTGTAAATGGAAACTTCATAAAAGAACAAATGCGATCTGAAGCAGCTAATGAGGGGTCTGTCACAGTACGTGCCAGCTGTTTTACGAAACTTGTTCAAACTATATCACGTCACTATTTAAAAGGTTTTACCCGCCAGAAACTTCCAGTCACGCACGTTGCAGACGCCAGGACGCTTGGCTAAACGCAGAGACTGATGGTTCAAGGACACTGACTGCGGGACATTTTCATTCTAAAAAAAACAACGCTATAAACAGAGCAGAGCGTAAATTTACTCAATTTGTCCTTTGTGCTGAGAGCTGTGCCTAACGAAATCTTGGCAAGTTTGCTGTTTGTTTTTGTCAGAATAAATATTGATTAAGTAATTAGTAAGAATAGATCCATTTTAAGTTGCCCAAAATTTGTGCATATGTACTTTTAAATCATGGGGTCAGACTTGTTGACATGTATTTTAACGTCAAAATCTATTTTTAGATGGTGTTTACAACTTTGGGTTCTGGGGTCAAAGTACTCTAGAGATTCTAGAATGTTCTGAGAACAAATTGTAACAGCCAATAATACGAGTGGATATGATCATGTGGTTTTTATTAGCCAATCACTAAATNTTTACGGTAGAGCAAAAAGTTCGTTTGACTTCCTGTTTTAAATAGCACATAATTGGAAGAGTAAACATTTTCCTTCGTTAAAATCTCAAATTCAACAATCTTCAAAACGTGAGATACTGAAATCTTCGCAACATTTGAATTTTCAAGATAACTGAATTACAGAACACAGGCAATATTTCCGTTTTTATATTTCTCAAATTCCAAGCACTGCTTACGATTTTACATAAAAGGGTCTCAAAATAGGCTTAGAAATTCATAAAAACAGGGCTGATCACTCACATGTAGGTAAAAACTACTGCCAGTACATTTGAGATTGAGACGACTATTACCACAAATTTATCAACCAAAATAATTTTTGTAGTGTGACCTAAACAAAAGATTATTTACCATAAATGACACCTTTTCAAATTAAGAATAGGTAGGCCTATTTACAATTGAATGTTTGGAACTGGGATAGGTTTTCAACTTTTCTTTTGTTTGTGAAGTTCCCGTGATGAAATTTGATTTGTGGCAAATGGTTCATTGTGGTGGTAAGACATATACGGCTATATTTCTTTGAGCACTGTTAAATGTACATGTAACTGACAGTGACAATTTCCTTAATTTTCTCGTGGGCTCAACATTATTTACATCATCAGCTTGGTCTCTTTTTCTTTTTTTAAGAGCTCTTTAACTTTTGTTATATCCGTTAAGTGTCTATAACACTGCTTGTGATAGAAGCATGCGCGCACCAAGCCCAAAAATGGGGGGCTCGAGTTTTTGAGAATGTGGACATTTATTGAGATTCACAGGGTACTTCAGAGCAACGATTTGTGCGTTTGCCGAATTTTGGTAGTTCTTGCCTTTTTAGTGAACTTTTGTCTTGTTGTCTACTGTTTTGGGGTTTTTGTTTCTCTGGGGCTGACCTTTTTACTCACTTTACCAAATGGAGAGGCTATTTCAAGCCCCCGAGCCTCCCCCCCCCTCACCTCTGGGTGAGCGCATGACAAGAGCTCTGTTTTTCCGCAAAAACTTAAAAACTTATCAGCGATTATACTACTCTTGCACTCAATGTTGATAGTTTTTTTTTTGCAGTAGCCTTAGACCAGATAATATCTAAAAATTCCAGCTCAGAAATTTGAGCAGAACCTGACACATGAATGCTGCAAGGGACAGACATCTTGCCAGTCTATTGTGAAGTTGCACATTCGTTCAATAATCCATGGTTTCAGCAGAGTCCTAGCTGTTCCACAACTGTTCTTTGCGAAACACAAAATGATTCAGGAATGTGCCAAGAATTTTTTCAGTACGATGCCACCCGTGGCCACTTGATTTGACTTTCCTCAATTCCTAACTGCTGCCTGCTGGTTTTTGAGCCTTGGTCCTTGGTAATTGCCTATTACTTGCACACCCATCCAAGAATTGATACTATCCAATGTAGTCAGTAGCAGTAAAAAGGCTAGCTAAGCCAGCAGGATAACATCAGCTGACGGTCTGGTGATGATTTGTTTTCATGCCAAGCAGACGACTTTTGAAGGGGAAAGGTATGAACACAACATTTTTCTGACATTTGATTGGTTGTTCGGATTATTTTGCACTGACACCTGGTGGCTAACACATTAGTTGAGGTTATATGTTTTCCAAGTTTTAAATTAAATTTCTAACTAAACGTGCAAGTGTATTCTTGGGATTTTTTTTTTCTTTTAAACATTTGTAGATGGGTTTAATGCAAAGTTCCCGTTGCCCCCCAGAAAGTGGCAACGGAGGTGAAAGATAGGAGAGCTGGGATTATGGCCTAACCGAGGAACCTTAATCCGGCACTGGCCAAATAAAAAATTTGGTCTGGGATAAAAAACGATGGCTGTCGAAAGGCGATAAAAGAATAGGTACGCATGCGCTCAGCGGAGTTCAAATTAAGGTCAGTGCTACTTGGTTGGCAATATTTCAGACTTTTCGGGGGACAAGAGACTAGAGAATGCAAGGGCAGGCGTTTTCGGGGATGTTTGCACCTGGATCAAAGATTAGTTTTCGTTTCAATTTAACGTACAAAATTCCTTTTAATTTGAATGTTGACCGTGTTATTCCAATGTAGCTAAACTTTCTCTATCCGCTCGTGGCTCCGGCCTGCCCCTGCGCGAAACTTTTCTCTCACGCATGCTATTCCCTCATGGACGCATATTTCCCCACTCACGCACCACCCTTCGAATCTCACAAACTTATTTCTTTGCGGGCAAACACACCAACACACCACGTGATGCTAGTTCCCCTCTCACGGGAAAACTCGTCGATCTCTAGCAGATGAAATATTTTCGTTACGTCTTGCGATTGGTGTTTCATTTTGTTATTACTTTAATATTGTAAAATTCAATAGAAATTGCCTTTATTCACTATTTAATGCAAAATTGTCCAGTATTAACAATTTATATTGAAATATTATTGATATTTTACCAATACTCCTGTTCACGGGATCTCGGCATACGAGCACAACTAACGTGTATAGTTGAGCGCTAAGTGAGCTCAATAGCATTTATGTTATTTTCTTAACAACCTTTGTCATTAAATGTTTTTTTTTATTTCTTTATATTAAAGGCGGAAGAGGTCACGGACAACTGTTTTTTTCGCGGAAATTTTGTACCAGATTACGTGAAGAGACCCGGGAAATGGGACAGGCGTGCAAGCGGACAATAACAATGTACGGGAGCAGGGTTGATCTGTGAGCAACCAAAAATGTCCATGAGACGCAAACAGTGGCACGAGAGTGGGGAATACATGCTATGCGTCCGTGAGAGCAGAATGTCGTGCTGCGTGAGGTGAGAGTTTTGTCCGCAGACATGACCTAACCCCACTCGAACATTGAAGTCTAAGTGCCTTGTATTCGTCAAACTCAATCAGATGCAGCAATTTTTGTACTGAAAACCATGCGTAGTTTGAGAAAGACGAGGAAATATCTCGTAACAGTAGCAAGACACAATTCTCTTGAATGTCACTCCTTTTTAATGGTTTCCTTATTTTAGAGGGAGCGGTGGGTCCCATTCCCGGTTCCCAGTTATTTTTTTGCCCTTTTCCCCCGATGTCAAATTCGTTTCGATCCCAGTCCCAATAAATTTCCATACCGAAACACGGCAATTTTCTGCTCGCATTTCTCGAATCACGCCTCACGGCCACAAAAAGGGCCCGGTTGCCATTCTCTAAAAAGTCTTTTCCCCTCTTATCGAATGGGCTGTCTACACTCGAAAAAATTTGTTTTGTAAGTAAACCAAACTTGGGGCGTGCTGATATTCTTTGTTTGATCATTTTGACTGTATCCTTCTTGGTCCGCTGCGCATAAAAACTCGAGAGCCGCTGTCCCAAAGCAAATTATCTCAAGAAGAATGTTTCGCAGATGAAGGTATATAACGGTGAAAGTCATTTTTATTGCCTATGAATTGTTTAAAATTTCGTTGTACAGTATGCGAAAGAGAAAACAAAAATCATTCTCTCTCATCAATCCGTAATATTTTCAAAGTTCTGCCAAAAAACCTTCAGGAAATGTACGCCGTCTAAGGAACGTCATCCATTGTGGGTGTCCATGGTCAGTTACAAACAAGGTTACCTTTCTGTACTATGCAGAATTAAGTTCCAGGATATTCCTTAGGCACCAACACCCAGTGACATTGTTATTATAGAATATGGACACCAAACGCGTAAAGTTTTGCTCGGGTGTATGTTAATTGGCATTTTGCTGGCATCGTCTGTTAGCTTCTTTGTAATCCCCGTTGCTGTATAAATTCACGTGAGTGACGTCACCACTAAACAGCCCAATTTTGTTATGGGGTAAATACCCCTATAAAGATTCTTCCCCACGGTTTCGGTAATGAGTCAGCGCGCGAAACCTGCGCTGTCCGATGATAACGTTCAAAGGTAATTTTGAAACCGCGACGGCAAGGTGCAGGTGCATTTCCATATGAGCGCGTGGAATACACTGACATTTTGGTTTTCGTTCACAACAGCTTCACTCAAAAATTAATCGGCTAATTCCCAACGATGAGTCACCGTGACAAGAACTGTTCTAGAAGCGTCTTCTGTGGAACTTCTGGTGACAATGACAAATGGATAGAACCATTCTGGATGTACACATTACCTTTCCAGTTACCTATAGGGTTTATGGCAATTGTAGGTAATGTATTGGTATGCCTTGTGGTGTATCGACGGTGGCGAGAACAGAAAATGTCAACGAATACCCGAAGCTTACACTCACTTCATGGGGGCGCTAATAACAACATGTTTGTTCTGATATTCAATATGGCGTGCGCGGACCTCGGCGTTGGCCTCATTTCTATGCCGATTTCGATCATGTTGTCCGTAAACCCGACCTACAAGCTCGGCATGCCCATCTGTTTAATGCAGGTCGTAGCAATGAGGTGATTTCTGTGTGTGTGTCAGTTTTTACTATGTTTTGTCTGAGTCTGGACCGTTATTTTATTATCTGCACGTCAGGCAAGAAACGCTTACCTATGAAACTGACCATTGTCCTCATATGGATAACGTCTTCGTCTGGATTTTTTTTATTGTTATTTCGAGCGGAAGATTTCAAAGCTCGACCTGCGCTTACACTTTGTATAATTCAATTCAAAGACGAGGATATTAACTTGCTTTTCGGCGACGTGTCCATCATAGCTAGGTACGCAACTTACGGATTTGTAAGCCTAGCGGTTATCTATACAAAATTGTTCTTATTTATACAAAATAACCTGAAGAACGGAGTTGCGCTGGGAGTGACAACTTCAAAACACAGTTACACTTTGCAAAGGAGAGTAGCCTTTGTGTTCCTAACCTGTGTTGTGTTATTTTATGCCAGCTGGGTTTCTATGGTAACGTGTTTATGTGTCGTGATGAGGGACGACGTCTTCATAGAGGACATGCCAACAGCAATAAGCATTTTCGTCACCTGGATGACATATCTGCAGAGTGCTCTTAATCCTGTGGTGTACTCCGTAGGTAGTTCTCGCATGCGAAAGGGGTTAGTGGCGTTATTGAAATGTCGTCCGGTTGTTGTAAACTGTACGTCTACGGTATGCCAGGATGATCAACGACAGTGGAGAAAATCGTGTGGTGCCGACATCAGTACAAAACACGTTTTACGGAAACGGTGGCCTCGTCGAGTAAATACTTGATGGGTTTAGGTCCATGCGTCTGTATTCGAATTGGCACTGCCATAGTTCATGCTCCGGTATAATTCAACTTCTGTTTCTTATATCTCAGTGACATGCAACTGTGACGTAAGAACTCGAAGTCGATTTATATCTTTTAAGATACAGCTGAGATCGAATGGAAGATTGTATCTAGAAGCGAGCGTAAATTCCTTTCCATGAGGCGGCCAGGCATATACATGTTTTTGGATTTGACTTTTGGTTCCTAAACTGATACTTTCGGAATAAACGATCAGGGCTTACCATCTGCAGAAAACTACCGTGGGAATGTATTTCATTGGCTTCGTTATGTTCTTCTTCGGAACTGAATAAGTTGTCTCAAAATATATGATTTTAACAGAGCTCTTGTAGATGTTTGTGTTACAATTTTCAAAACACGTGAGCATACATTAATAAACTCAACATTTTCCTACGCTCTTGCTGTTTTATTTTTTGCGGCAGCCATATAAAGGGCTTGGATTGTAGCTGTCACTGAATGTAGGTATCAAACGGAGCCGGGATTTAGACCAGCAAACCAACCCATACAAACGACTTAAACAACTGTTAAAGGACGATCTGTATGTTATGATGAACGCATCATTTAGGACATTATTTAGTATACAAATATTACTCGTGGTCATTGTCGTATTCTATTTTTAGACTTTTGCAAAGCATATTATACAATAAAATTTATCACTGACGTCATTTGTTTGAGTGGTCTATCTTATAGGATAGACCGATTAATGAATTTGCAAGTGTGGTATTGTCTGGGCAATACCTTATTAAGTATTCAATTTAAGTCCTTTTTTCGAAGCTCATTTATTTGAGAAAAGCTCATTTCAAATGAGAAGGTGTTAAATATTAAATGATTTCAGTTTTGGACAGGTTTTTGCAAGATGTACTACGCAGATAATTTATACTAAAACGAAGAACCTGTGTTGACAATAATGACGTCACTACAGATCACTTTCCGATATAAATGGGCATGAGACAGGATGGGTCCTTGTCAGGTCCATTATTTTGCCTATCTGTTGAAGTTGATTGAGGTAATCTTTAAAGAGGGCGCTAGTGTAGTTACTTTTTAGTTGATTACTTAATTAACAACAGGTTTCACTTGTTTAATTAGGGGTTATCATATAATAAATTAATTACTGGTTTCATTATTCACTCTCCATCTACGCACAATCTCAAAGCATAGCTACCCTTTAAACAAACCCACATTCAATTGTGTGACGGCACTAGCATAGTGTGTTACCCATGCGCTCACTCAGCCTAAAATACAAGAGGGCTCGAATTTTTGAGAATGTGGACCTTTTACTAAAAAATGTTACTAAAAAACAAAAAACGGGGTACGTTCAGGGCTATGAATTGTGCATTCGCCGAATTCCTGCCTTTTTAGTTTACTTTTGTCTCGTTTTCTCGGACTTTTTGTTTCTCTGGGGCAGACCTTTTTGCCCACTTCGCCCTCCCCCCTCCCTGCCCCCCACCCGTGGGTGCGCGCATTTTACCATTTGCTTGGATGGAAATAATGGAGTTTTTAAAGCGTACATGTTTTGAGACATGTAATTAAATTAGTTAAGGTGAAACCTAAACCTGAGCCTTTCTGGTAGAAATGCGTAAACCCTTTCCAGATAAGTAAAACGCCTACTCTCGTCTGTTTGGAAATATTTTGCTTTTCAAAATCCTCTTAACCTCCCGATAAAGAAAACAGCTTGATTGATGGATATTTACTCTAGAAAACAGAGTAATCAAATTTACATTCTTCCTCATAAACTCTTGTTACTTCCTTATGTTAGAACTTTCAAGAAAGAAAATTGGCGTATTGAAACACATCAGTAAATATGTGAACAGAGTAACACTGAAAACCCTTTTCAATGCTATCATTCAACCTCACGTAGATTGTTGCCTCCCGGTGTGGGGTGTTGCATCAGACAAGGATATGAAAAACCATCCAGATTATCCAAATTAGGGCTGCCCGGATTATTCTGGGAGCTCGTGTGAGAAATATTAACATTGAAAACCTTCATGCGGAGATTGGAATAATGAAAATACCCACAAGACATAAATTCCTATCAGCTTGTTGTATGTACAAATGTTTTAGACGTCTTGTCCCAACATACTTTAAGTGCTAGATTTACGATGGCTGCTAATCGCTTTAATACTAGGGCCTCATTGTCATCCAATTTCAAACTTCCTAGAACCAGAAATGAAACTGTAAAAATTCATTTTCTTACAGCGGGCCTTATTTATGGAACATTCTCCCTTCCTATGCCAAATCTGCACCATGCTTGATAAGTTTTAAAAGAATTTGAAGAAATCAACTTAACTACGTGTAGCTGTATTTATGTTTATGTATGTATGTATGTATGTATGTATATAATATGTCTTACTTTTATTAATTAATTAATTATTGTCTGTTTTATTAAATATTTATATTTTATTTAATCATGTTGTCTTTCTTTTAGTATCTTCTATTTCTTATTTTTATTATTTTGTTTCATCAGTCTTTCCAGGTTAATTTCTTATTCTTCACTGATTATTTTAATCTTGTCTTTCATTTTGTAATTCTGTTAGTTTGTCTTACTTTCTTTGTATGTTTTCACTGAGGGCCCCATGGAAAGCAGTGTAAACTGATGGGGCTACCCTTATTGTAAATATTACATTAATAAATAAATAAATAAGGATTATATTCATAGAAAGTTTTACACAATTTTTTTCTGAAAATGATGGGATAATAAAAGTTAATGAGGATAGTGTCCATTTTGTGAACGTGTTGAAACAGGCATTTAATGACCACCATGTTTTGTGAATTTTTTGTGAACATTTTGAGGTACGCGGAGATTCAGAAACATTTACTCTTCACCACATTACAGCACCATTTAATCTTAAATATAATGTTAATTTTGAAGCTACCTATACTTTGTCAAAACTTTATTTATAAATATTCTCCGGTAGAGAACAGACAATGACTAGTGATACAAAATTTAAGTACTGACTTGTACAATTGACGTACAGTATATAACCGTGGAGAAAGGGAGCCACCAGTGCCGGACGGTCGCTCGTGATAATTAAGTGATTTGACTTCCGGTACGGCAGGCTATGACAGTGCTGCTAGACTTGAACGATTGCAACATTCTCTGGAGCGTCGAACGGCAGTTGTGAAGTGATTGGTTTCCACTACTTATTCCTATGTTTTCGTCTGAAACAAGGCTCCGCCTTTTGAATAATAAGTTTTGCTATAACCATAAAACCTATGCTAAGACTGACTCTGCCGTATTCGCCCGATGCTCTGCGAAGCGACTTGTGGCGGGAAAATGTAGTAAACGCAGTTGGCTCAGAGGCCGTAGTTAAAGGCGAAGGCAACCTTTTTTCGTGTCATTTTTAGCAAAAATAATGTTCGTTGATTATCCCAGACCTATTTTTCACTTATTTACTGATTTTCGTAATTTAATTAATTACTCGTCGTCTACTCCGGAAGTGACGTTTTGGGAGGCAAGAATTTCGCGCCAATTTCTTTTCATGTAGTCCGACTGTGAGAGTAGTCGAGTCAGTCCTTGTTCTACCTGGGTTGTGACAAGTTCGGTCGTCGTTTGCTTTTGCTTACGAGTCAGTCAACATGCCACGCTGTTGCTGCGTACTGGGATGTACTCATTATCGTCTCACGTACAGAGGAAGAACTGTCCCACTTGCCCGAGTGTCCCGCGACACACTCCCACTGGAGGGTGATCTGAGCACCCAAACTACTTCCATCCCGCCGTGTGACTCCCTCGCCACACACCTGGCACCTTCTAAATAGCTCCAATACAAGTCCGCAAGTAGGATCACCGATCTCTTCATTGGATGACGAACTGTCCTCTTCACTGAGTGTCGAACTGGGCCTGTATTCACTCCCGCTACTCAACATCGCTGCAGGGTTGCTTACAGGTTCTGGGCTAGAGACAACAGCACAGGGCGAATCACTGCTAGTTCCCGGAATATGCACGAAATGGGGTACATTCGGAGGCACGGGTGACAGTAGATGAAGTGCCTCCAGTCACTGTATGTAGTGGCCACAGCTCGATCGCGAGGCTTCTCGCTTCAAAAACGCACTTCTCGAGGTTGGCGACGGGGCACTGCCGGGACGGTATGGTACCCGAGTCAGGCGTTGTTTCGCAGGCCGGGGACGTTCATCAATTCAGCGTACATATCTCCGTCGTAATCTGACTGCAGAAAATGCTTGCCACACTCTCGGTAACCCTCCACTGCTTTGTACGTTGCCTGTACGGGTAGTGCTGCGTTCTTCACATGAACGAGCTAGCCAAGTACGGCGAAGTGTGTCATGATCTGTCGGAAAGCGACGCAAGGTACCCAAAGCGCGTGTGAGACCATAATGAGTACATCCCGGCACGTAGCAACAGCGTGGCATGTTGACTGACTTGTAAACAAAAGCAAACGACGACCATACTAATCACAACCGAGGTAGAACAATGACTGACTCGACAGCTCTCACAGGCAGACTATAATGAAAAGAAATTGGCGCGAAACTCTTGCCTCCCAAAACGTCACTTCCGAGTAGAGGACGAGAAATTAATCAAATTTCGAAAAGCTGTAATTAAGTGAAAAATGTGTCTGAGATAATCAACGAACCTTATTTTTGCTAAAAGTGACATGAAAAAGGTTGCCTACGTGCCTAGCCAGCACACAGATATCACGCAGTGGCACGTGCTTTAGCATTGGTTGATGTAACCTCAGCAGTCATTGGTTAGCTTTACAACACCGAAAAAAATGGCGGACTGTGAACGATTTTTAGCCTTGTCATGCAAGTGGCGTCGCAGCAACTATTTCGTTTCTGCAGTGATTCAATAGCCGCGGGCTTGAAGCACATACATGCAGGCCCGTAGGAAAGAAAAAACTATTGGGGGGCCCAAACCAATTTGACTTCGCCAACCTACCCCCTTGCTATCGTCACGCTCTCCATTCTATGGATGTCACCGTATTTGTAACCGAACCCCACCCCACCTCCCACGTCCGCCATAGGTGGGGGAAATATAGGGTATGCCGCCATCAAGATTTGAGTAGCTGTGAGCCAACAAACCAACGAAGATGCACGGAGAGTAAGAATGCGTTTAGGCCCCGAGCGCACTGACGAGTAGCTGAGAGCTGCCTGAAGTATCTATAGCTGGGTCGAAGGTCAAGGTTCCTTTTATTCAGATCCATTTTCGGTCTTTAATCTTTTTACTCGAAATGGAACTCGAAACTATGTTTGGCATTTGCTACCTTACTTTTGTGAGAACTCAAGATAAGTGTCTATTATCCTATACTCAAGTACATAATGACTTACGTGGATAATTTATTAGTCCTAGTTTGCAGTTGATAAACTCAACATTAAGGCTAAAAGTTCTAGTTTGAACTCGAAATTTCGAGTTGTTACTCGAGTTTGTAGACGAATATAAGGATCTTCAAGTGCGAACTTGGACTAGAACCTCATATGCGTAACCTATAATGTATTCGAGCACAGTCTTATAACCACTTATCTTGAGTTCGCACAAAAGGAGCAGTGAAATTGCCAAAAATAATTTCGAGTTCGTTTCGAGTACAAAGATTAGAGACCGGGCCCTGAACGGACCTCGCATTTGTTTTTTTTTTCTTGCGTAAAAGGTCCACATCCTCAAAAATTCGATCCCCCTATATTTTAGGCTGGATGCGCGCATGCCGTTTGTGTAGTATGCACAGGAAGTGCAAGCAAACGATGCAGTTTTGAAGAACAAAAATTCATTGCGCAATACTACTGGAAACCAAAAACATCAAGGAAGTTCAAAGACAACTTTTCCAAGTTGATGACCAATAAGTTTGATTTCATTTATTTGAGTACCTAAACTTCGTTTTTGATCTACGGTTTGTAAACTGAAACCCAGCAATCTAGTTCCTAAGCCAATAAACAATTTCTTATCATTTGAATTGTGAGAACATTTTAGGACACATTTTTGAGCTGTCCAAAATTCATCAATTTCCTTGACACTTATTTGAGATAGACAGAAATCGTTTTATGTACTTTTATATTTGGGGATGTGATGATAGATCGAGTTTTTCCAATGTCGGCCTGCGATTAACTTCATTGAAGTATTGTCATTTCTTACAAGATTAGCTTCTAATTGTCAAAAAATCATCTCTCAATCAGTCCACTTTCGTAGATACATAAACATGTAAATCAGAAACCAACAATCAAATCCATGAGCAATGCATGCACGCACTCAGCCTTCAATATGGGGGGGTTAAATTACTGACTTTGTGGACCTTTTTGGTAAAATTAAGCGTGCGGACTAAAAAAACGGGACACCACTGTGAATTGCGCGTTTGTGCTTGTTTAGTGGACTTTTGTCTCATTTTCTCGGACTTTTTGTTTATCAGAGGCGGACATTTTTGCCCACTTCGCCAAATGGGGTGCTCGTTCGAGCCCACCGAGACCCCCCTGGGTGCAGGCATGAAATTCGTTTACCTTGATTTAATTACTAATTTCTTTTTAATCACCTGTTAGGGACTTTAAACAACAAAATTTTGTACAGAAGTCAAAAAGCAATGTATTTATTGCCATTTGAATTTTGAGTAAAATTTTTGGGAAGTGTGCAAATTTCATCAATGTTTTTGAGAGTTATTTTAGATTAACCTAAAAGCGTCCAAGTGCACTTTACTATTTGGAGATTGGATTATACTAAATTCCGTAAATAGTCATCATTTCTTAAAAGATTAACTTCTAATTGCCAAACATCATCAATTAACCAGTCGGATTTCTTAGATACATAAGCATGTAAATCCGAAACCAACGAATTTTGTTAATCAGCAATTTCCGCAGGCATGCTCGCGGACTTTTTGACGGGTAACCGGGGGAATATGGGAGATTGGGTATTCATAGTGAGGTGCATTTTTGCTCTTTGCGAGGTATCTATAACGGTTCACGAATTTAGCTTGACCTCAAAAAAACGCTGAAATGTTTGTTTAATTTGTTTATTATTGCAAGTATTTGGGTACTCTCGTTCGACATGAACACGGTCACCCCAATGTTAGCCTCGTCAACAGTGTTTTCCACATGTGGGAATTCCTTACAAACAACTCATAGTAACTATCTTCAAAAGAGATACTATTCTTGTGATACATTGGAAATAGTAACTTTATTTTATAATTAACCAACGGAAATAGTCCTTTTGTGTAATTAAAAAACAGCAGTCTTCACGTTCTTTAAAGTTCATGACTCCCTTTAAATGGCTGTCGATCCTATTGCATTTTTTCACATTTTTTGGTTGTTTGGGTCAAATGTCTTCTTAATGCTGTGTTGTGCACGAATGTTTTGTGTTTTTTGTTGAATTTCGAACTGCAACTTCACTCGTGAATACTTGGCAGTGTCGGATTTAAATGTAAAGAAGGACAAAGGGACATTTCTCCGAATTGCTCCACCGAGAGAGGGTCCCGTCTGAAATGGGCAATGACGGATCTAGGATATCACAAGGGTGGGCCCAACATTTTGTCCGGCTGTATGCATTTGCGCAAACTGAACCACGATTGTAGATACGCATAGCACCGCCCAGGAAATTTTTCTGTTTTTACCTCTAAAAATCAAGCATTTTCCTTGATTCCTGAAGTATTATTCAAGAAAAAAGGCAAACAAAAAACACGGAGAACGTGTCAAACAGGAAAAACTGAAAGTACAAGACTCGAACTCACGACCAGGCGGCTAGAGCGCGCGTGCGATAACACTACACCACCACGATTTAACTACTAATCTCATGATATTAAAGAGGAAATTGCAAGGTCCAAACCAATCTGAACAACAATATGGTCTAAATTCTAGTTTATAATTATCATTGCTATATTCTTAACATTAACTGAATTGTACGCCGCTATACAAAGTTATTTACATATTTAGTGCCGTGGTGTTGTAACGCCATCGTTGTAACGGAGAATAGAAACGGCGCCATTTTCGTTCGTTACACATATGTGACGTGGTGTTGGGGAACACAAAGGAAGCAATGTGTGTCCAAGTGAGTACAGCAGCGTAGATGAGGAATACTTTGAACGATACAGGGAAGGACAGGTGGACTTTTCAGATGATCCCGACCTTTCGGACGTGGAGGTGGAGGTGACAGATCCCAGAGGAACAATATGTGTTCACAGCTTTTCTGTAGTAGAGCCGTTCTCCCTCGATCCCTGTCACGGCCCTTTCTCTAGTCGCCGAAGACTCACTCCCAGCGGGTTCGTCCTGTGAACGTCAACAGGCTGAAGGTGCGCAGGAGTTGCGATTAGATGTTAGTGATTGGTAAGAATATTATCAANCCTTAGAAGGAAAAGCTAAATCCATCAGTCATGCAAATTTGTTTGCGTAAAGCGCTACCTGTTGAGAATTCGACTAGCCAATCAGAAACGCCGGTGTAAAAAAATTCCCGAGGAAAATTAAGTGATACCGACCACCCAGCGGCACGCAGGGAACCAGCGAGCAGTTTTTTTAAAAACGTTGATTGACTTTTCTTGTATCGCCCTCTATTGGAGGTGGACCACAACATTTTGACGTCACAGGCAGCCATTAGTGTTTTGATGATGTGGGAAAAGTGGTCGATTTAGTTTTGAGTAAGTTTTATTTGGTACTTTGCGTTTATCAAATCGCCGTTTTCGTATGTTTATATATATATGCTTAGGATTAACTGTTTTGATATTACCAGAAATTAGATCAAAGACATTGACTGTGTTCCACACGGACGACACCAGATTACTGGGAAGTTGAGAGAGTTAACACCTAGTCTAAATAAACAGGTAAAGGTTCTACACCTAGACACATTCTAATCCAGTCTGTACGCGGGAAGATTTTCTGCTTAACCCTGGCCAAACCATTGTTGTATATGTGTTCCCGGCACACCATTTTAGCTTTCACAGTGCTCTAAATTTATGTAATTCATCGCGGTGTTTGTTGTCATACACTGACTGATAGACGACTTTGTACCCTCATAAAAAGTTACTCATCACACAATATAGGCAACTTGTTGTCCCTCGCCCTCTGTTGGCCAGTTAGGGGCTACAATACTTCCCATCATTTTCTGTACGAATTTCGTCAAAACTGTTTCCGTTGCTGTGTACTAGCAATGTCTTTTGATTCAGCACTGATGTGTATTAATCTTTGTAAATGTATATTTGTATGAGTTCTTTAGTATATCTTTCCCTACCTGTCTGTAATTAATCTCCCTCCAATGTTTAGTGCATCTGCTACAGTGCTAATGTTTCTTTTGTGCAGTTGTTTCTACCTCACATCAGAAGTAAACCTTTTAAATTTATTATTTACTTACTTACTTACTTTACCAAGCTGTTGTTGATGTCTTGCGATTTTGGTTTCGCAGATTCAGCCTCGCTCACCAAGAGAGGAGTGTACAGTCCGTCTTTCTGTGTGTCATCAGAGGTGAAGATATTGGCGGGTTTCAGGCCCGCTCCTGACTTTCATGATGTCTGACGTTGACAAACCGTTTGCGTGTTCACAGCCTGGATGTGGTATGGTAAGTCAGTCAGTCAGCACAGATCAGCAAAGCTGTTTGGGAATCTAGACCAGAGCCATGTTTACTAAGATGAAGTCTAGGAAAACCAGGCATTTAGGATTTTGCGAGTCAACGTGTAATTGGAGTGTTTGGTCTAGTCAAGTGTTCGTGGCTTTCCTTGACGTCACCTCTTAAAGTCCTAGAAGCACACATTTTTAACCCTTATTAAATGGTTAGAAGACATTATAAGGAACCAAGCAGTACTTATCCCATAACCAATACACAATCGGTAGTCGAAGAAAATTTAAATAAACGCGTCACTCACGATTCCGACCCGAAGATCACACCGCCATTGTGAACTAACCGTGAAACCAGAAGTACAATTCATTCAGGAACCCAGGCTTAGTATACGCTGTCTGTGCAACTGGAGCAGTGTCTGTTACCAGCATGCAAACAGGGATAAAATAATCGACAGCAGACCTCAGCTTTAATAAAACTAAAATATGGACAATTTGTTCTGAAAATATTGACAAAATGTGGTAAAATCAATTTTGAGAAATTATTTTGCCAGGCTCGGACCTGCAGCCGATGACCCGGTGCAGACCGATCGAGACCAGTCGCACTGACAAATGACGAAGGCATGCCGTCCCCGGCTGTTTTATCGGAATAAGTGGTTCAAATCATAAATGCCGTATACATGCAGAGATAGTTTCTGACACTTGTATAAAATTACCAACTAGTAACAGCCCTGCGCTAACGATTGAATAACAACTAGGGCTGACTATGGCAGGCTAGGCTAAGCGTGTTTTACTGGGTTTAATTAACTCTGGTAAACAAACAGTATAACAGAACACCAAATATGCAAAATCAAGTTATTGAATAAAATTGCTATACAGTTAGAATATCCTGACAGCTAAACTTGCGAAAATCTGGAAAATAAATTTAGACCAACCTTGCTATGGCCGGGCAGTTGACTGCCAAGAGAATAGGCTACCATGTGGTGGCGAAATAACTTCAGGTAGAAAACTTGCCATGGTGCCAAATGGTATAATATAAGTATTTATGAGTTTAACGTAAAACGAATAATTCCCACTTACGACATTCAACTCATTGACTAAAATTCACTACACTCCCTTCGCCCCGATTTGCAGCACAGAATTTTTATATTTAGACAACAGAGGTATATATTGTATTAAGTTTGTTTTTGTGAGGTTTGAAAATATATTTTCCCTGATAATTGAAAATCAAAGCCAATTTAGCAAGTGATTATTTTCCCACCAAAGAGTGACGGCGACTGCAGGCTGGGAAAGTATCGGTACTTCGCCGGTTATTGTGTCCTGGCAGCAAAATCAAGCACAGATGTGGAGCTCACTGTTTTGAGATCAAACCTGTTTTTGTTTGTCGAGACATTGTTGTCATGTGAAAGGTTTTTTTTCCATTTTACATTTTTAACGGCTAGTTAAGCCAGTGCCAGTTTGCTGCCAATCACACGTCGGGTAGTCACCGTGACACGGCAAAGTGCTCACTTCAGGCTGGTACTTTGCATCAATTTCACAATATGGCGATAAAGATAAGGCATTTGTTGGTCAAGAAACTATTTTCCCTCTAATTTATTACCTGAAGCAGAACTGTTGCTGAAATTTGACGTACCCTCGCGATGAGTCAGGGCTGACCTCAGTAGCCGAGCGTTGGCTATGGAAACTTTGCGACGGTACTTCATAAACTTATATGATTATGCGTTTAATACCATTCGTCATAAGCAAAGAACAGGTAAAATTTGGACAAGAAATTATCAAGTTTGTATAAAAAGAACCAAAATGGGAGTCAAAAACAACCAAGCAAAGTAACAACACATTACGCTCACGGTGATGTCAAAACGTTTTCATGGACAACATGACTGACATTCAGGAATCGTTCTTGAACTGACACACAGGAACAGGTAACGGAAATAGACAGGAATAGTCAATGATTTTCCGCTCTTGGCCGAGGTACAAAATTGTGCTCAAAAAGGCTTTTAGTTTGATAACAGAAAGGATGTGAACATCATGCCATGTTACACATTACTTAATTTGGTATGTATTTTTTAAGTTTTTGAACTAGAATGCCCTTTGAGATAAGGACTTTAAGTTCAAAATTCAGGGAGGTTCCCTGTTCCTATGTAGTGTGAAGCACACTAAGCGAACTATGAACAACTATAAATTCATTTTCCTTCACTGACAAAAATCAAGTTAGTGGAGAAGTGTCGCCATGTACAGTGGTCGGACTTGCCCAAGCTGTAATTGAAAGAAAATGTTCATTTCAGAATATAAGAATCAATAAATCTATTGCTGGACTTACGGTACGTGGAGATGGCTACGTTGCGTCCTCCTCTCGAGGACTTCATCACGCCACTGAGTTGTCACGTGACTTGTCATGTGTTCTGTCGTACATTTCAGAAGTTTACGAATGAGGATCATTTAGATGTTCACAAGCAGAAACATACGATGTCCCTGGCCTTAAACAGCACATGCATGAACACAGAGCTGTCCGGTGTCTTGTTTGCTGGTGAGTATACATAGCTTTGCCATTTGTAAAACAAGTATCGAGAATAATTGTTGCTTGGAAGAGTGATCCAGGCAGAACAGGAAAGTTTAGGATATAATTCAATGTTGACTGATATAACTTAACTAAGGCTTATAAGTAATATTCTCCATGAAAGCAAGTAGTAGCGTGTTAATAAAACAATGACGAATTTAAACCAGCTTGACAAGTTTCGGCATTTATTGAAACACCGTCATCAGAAGGAAAAAATATATTGGCCATCTTGCTAGGCCCAACAACAAGTAATGAAACACAAACACAGTGAGTTACAGGGGAGTAACAATAGAGTTGACTAACAACGACAACAGGTGGTGTGCCAGTTGCATGGGGCTTGAGCATTATGATGTCATGCTTAGAGATTGGTAAGTGTTACTTAAGCTTGGTCAATATTGTGAATATTAATTGAAGCTGGTCAATATTATTCGAGAGTGGTGATCATTATTTTTGCTTGGTCAATATTATTCAAGCTTGGTGAATGTTGTGAATATTAATTAAGGCTAGTCAATATTATTCGAGAGTGGTGAACATTATTTTTGCTTGGTCAATATTATTCAAGCTTGATCAGTATTATTCAAACTTGGTCAATATTACTCAAGCTTGGTCAATAAATCTTGACTGCTGTTGAAACTTCACCAATGTTTTTCAACTCTGGCCAGAATTTGAATTTTTACTCTCATCAAGTTTTGGCGCTGTTATCCAACCTTGGCCATTATTATTTAGTGCAAGAGTGCACACTGACCCCAGATTAACTTGCTAGTTCTGTGAAATTTCCTAAAGGAAGATAGTTGTGGGGATTGAAACTGATGAAGAATTTAATTAGATGACGTTGCAGCAAACTAAATCAGAATATGTATTACATAGAAAATATTATGATGCGAGTGAAAATTTTTATTAGTAATGAAACATGTCACTGTCCCAAAGTACAGTGAGAACAAATTATGATTTCTAAAGGCCTTATCTATTTTGCAATATGTGAAAAATTGTTAATACGGGTCATTTGCTAAATTTCATTGGCTTGGTTTTATCTGGTTCCGCTTGCTAAAAGCTTTCTATTTCAGTGAGAGAGAGTTAGTCGTTAAGTAACAACTGAACTGCATGATGGAGTAGTAACAAGTGTAGTCTTCAGTTTGACGTAGTTTGGTGTCTTTTCACGTCCTGAGATGCTGAGGCAATGGTCGTAGAAAGGATACTTAGCCTCAAATTGTTCAGAATTTTAAAGTTTAACAGCATCATTAGTTGAAATTACTTAAAATTAATTTATTATCTAAATTCACTAACATAATACTCTCCAACAGATCAAACCCCGACTCCCACTAAATTTCTCAAGAACTGTGATGACATCGGCCTGTTTCAAGAACTGAACAAGAATCCTTTTGAAGAGTCCTTCAAGAAGGCTGCTTCAGATCTCACAAAAGAACAGGTGGGTTCAAGATAACACTGCTATGTTACTCACTTCTGGAGTCATTTTCAAAAATATAGTTAACATTGTGAAACAGTATTTCCTTGGGATTGCTCTTTTGTTGATTGATTATATGTTGCTCTTTTGTCGACTGTTTATTTACTGCCTTAACACCCCTCTGTGGTAGTTAAGTTTCACCTATTTCAGTCTGACCAAATAATTGCCACAACTGGTCTTTGTTGACTATTCAAAAGCTTCTAACACTGTGCTTACAATTTCTCAGAATCGTTTGATGGTGTCTGTGGTATAAATCTTTAAAAATGATATGGCATTGGTGCTACTTAACTTTTTTAAATAATATGAAAAAATAAAATTTCACTTGTCGTCCAAATTGTCTCCTGATATGATGCGATTTTACTGCATGCTCATCAGTATTTTGGGTTTTTAGTTCTTAAATGTGTTCTCGTTTTTCGTACTTCAGTCAGTTGACACGCCTACAATTCCTCACCGTGGCGATGATATACGCAGTGTGATGGACTCTCCCCTTCCTGGCCCTCAGTTGTTACGGACACCAAGCATTACCGTAACGGACACTTCCGTGTCAAGTGAAGCAGAGACGCTCCTGCAACCAACAGTGACCTCTGCTGGTAATTAATGGGAACTGTGACAGCCGTTTCCTCGCCTAGTTGCTTATTTTTTTATCAAATTGATGTTTTTAGTCTGTGTATTTTAATAATGGCACAAGCTATCTTCAAGCCTTTGTTTTTGTGAACTTGAGATACCGCATTCGCCGTAATAACCTCCCAGGGCTCTTAGAAAAGTTCGTTTCAGGAGGGTGCGCTTATTATAACCCAAGGCCGTTGAAAGCCGGTCTCCGAAACGGGTGAAATCGGAAGCTAAGATTCATCACATTTACGCTCTGTGACATATCTGTAATCTATGAAAGACTTACTACAAAATCGTGGTGCATTGCTATCAAACTTTGCTGCTAAATTACCATCATTTTACAGAAAATTGTGCTGAAATCCCAGGGCGAAAACTCGCCGACTGACTGCCTCGCAATCGTCGATATGGCGACTTGAATGCTTGAATAAAAATCACCTTGTTGAAGCCTCCACTGAACTCCAGTTGATCCATGTTTAGATGTGCTGAATCATTTTGTTGAAGCCTTTTTCAGTGAAAATTTTAAAATTGAAACAACTTTTAACACAATCCAGTCCAAACTTATTTTCAAGTGAGGCTCTTTCAACGTGGCATAAATTTTTAAGAAATAAAAAAGCATTTTAAGTCATCTTTTTAATTTGTATAAATGCACCACAAAATGACTGGCAAAGTGATTGACCCTCGACTTCTTACTAAGTTGAAAAGCATGGTTGAAAATGCAGAACTGCTGGCCATACTGTTCTCTAATCTGGTGAAAACAAACAGAAAAGAATGTTTTGATTTTTTTTCTCCATCCAGAGATTTGCTCTCGAACTCACTGTTGTTCATTTACTCATGCCCCTTTATTACAGTAAAATCCACCAAGAGGGTAGTTGGCCCCAGTCCACTGGCGGTAACCACAACTGTCGAGGCAACAGTAGCCCGTACGACGATTACCACGACGTCATCCAAAAGCCCACTGTCACGGGCAGGCGTCCAGAGCTCCTTCACAGATACCATCACTCAGTCTCAAGTGGGACCCGCGACGACCCCCCAACACTCTCCAGTAACAACCGCGCCTCTTCAGCCCAGGGTTGTGTGAGTAGATTGTTTTCGCTTCGGCCATAGTTGTCCATGCATGTACAGTGGGAGGCAAGGTAATTGGACAAAATGCTGTTTTCCAATCATGACAGCTAATTCTGTTATCAGCAAAAAAGGCTGCTAAATAAATATTAAGTTGGCAAACTTCTGACAGAATGACTTAGCCACCTTGCTAACTGTCTTGTTACTTCCCCTCATTCTCGGTCATCAGGGGAGACTACTCCGACAATGAATTCAGCTTCCACCCAGCCGTCGTGATGGGGAATTCCGGGTTACTTTATCTGAATACTTTTGTCTTGTACTGAACATGGTTCATGTTACATGAAGTGGGAGAAAGGGCTGTCCCACAAGAGAAGGGGCTGTTCCACGAGAGACGTTTCTAGGTACATTCACATTCTCGTTTCCAGTGGAGCCATGAATCAGAGCTTGTGGACGTAACTGAACACATAGGGCAGAAGCTAATAAATTTGTTTTTGGTTATTTGAAAGGGACTCAATGAAGTGTTTTTTGACTTGATTATAGAAATTGTTCATTTTCCAAGTGTGGATTAAGAATTTTGCCTTTTAAGTATTCTTCTGTTGTGTATGTTTGCGCGAGAATGTGTATTAATTACTGATTGTATATCCTGATGGTGATGTGTTGCTTAATACGTTATGCAAAGAAACGGTATTAAAACTAAAGAGAACTGACGAAAAGGTATTGTGCTGTTGAAAAGTGTTCAAACTCCAATGGTGTGTATCCACCGTGTACATTGCACAGCTGCAGCCAGAGTCCAATTTCTCATGTTTCTTGTAGACACATGACGCCCGAGATGTCAGTTCAGGTGTTACTTACTCTGCCAGGGGGCACCTCCGTGCAACTCCCGGCTTCAGCAGTGTTTAGTCCCACGGCCGGCAGTCCCGTGCGTTCCGTGTCTGGGATGCTGCCGTCACCCGGGATGTCGATGCTCAGCGCATCCCCGCAGCCTGTGCAACAAGTCCCCCTAAACCTCAAGACAAACACGGTTACCAAGGCTGCCGCTTCTTCAAGCACATCTGCATTGACAAAGCAGGTGTGTGTCTCACTCCGGTCTTTATTTAGTGTTTCATAGTGTACTGTAATGATCTCTTGCAAGTACACTGTATTTGGGTAAGGGTCCGTACAATAAACGGTTTTAAAAACTGTGTGGATCAGTGTTTGTGTCCGATGACATAGTCTGAAGTATTAAATGGACAATGTCAAATGTGAAACTGTTGGTGAGTGGGGATGGTGAAAATCAAGTGGGGGAAGTGTTTTCAATAAACTGGGACCAAATATAAAATTAGAATGAGTGTTTAATGGAAAGAGGGCTTAATGAACAGCGGGCCAATGGCTCACTTATATTGAACTCCATCCCCATCCTTTGGCAGCACCAATGGTTGTATCTTAACAGAGTTGGCTTCAAATTTTTGTGAAGTGAGGTGGTCTACTTGCAATTTTGAGACATATGTTGCTAGGCTACAACAGGTCATGAATCTCGTTTGCAGAAGCTGAAGGCCGCTCTTTGCCAGAACAGTATGTTGAAGGAGAGTGCCAAGTCACCAACAGAGGGCAGCTTGACAGTGACTCCTGGTCAATCAGACTCGGAACCGTCAACTCCGGATAACACAGTCGACACTACCACAATGTGAGTGGATAATGATTGATCTTGACACAAGATGTTGCTACTATCTTGTGTGTTTAATGCAGTTTCAACATGCTCAGTGCTAAGTCTTGTATAAATATTATTAAAGCTGTCTGTAAAATTTTGGTCCATTTGCTCCAACGTCTGTGTTGGAGTCGATTTGCACGTTCTGAACTTCAACTAATCGATTTTTGTTGAAATTTTAACTCATTAGGGTTTATGCATTGTGTCGAATCCTGGATCGTTTCTGATGATCCCATAGTTCTAATTCAAAATATAAAGTTTGCAGTTTCAATGCAGGGATCATTAAGTGGAAATTGGGATTTGACATCTGTGCACTAAACTATTATGTTCTCAATCACAAAATTAAAGGCTGTTATTTTGAGCTTAAGTAAACAAATAAAATATCAATTTAAGATAATTTGGGCTTCGCTTTCAAGTTTTGAGCCCTGGTTGGCGATTTCTGCATTATCATTGAGCGTGACAAATTCTGTAAATTATTGTGTTGATATATGTTGACAGTTGTTATTATAGTTTTGGCAACAGATGATTGCAAATACACTTAACAATGAATTAGATTATATAATAATTCCTGAACCTTACCATCTCAATGTCACTTTCGTAAGTTAGATAGTCCTTCTAAAATTTAAACAGGAATGCATTTTTTGTGGTTTGGTGACTAGTGATTATGATAGTGAAATTGTCTAAAATTTTGAAATTACTCTCCATTTCCTTTTTGATTTTTGCATTTTATGTTAAGTCGTAATGATAAGTTGCTGATAAAGCTTTAATGATGACTTCGCTCAAAATCTTAAGTTTCTCGTTCTTGGTACCAGAGTTATGTTGTTTATTCTGTTTTACATTTTTTTAAGTGTTCCTTATGAACACAGTGTGTCTCTGCATGTGCGTCTGCATCCTGAATGGCCAGTCACTTGTCATAGTTAACCCGTGTTCCGTTAACTTCCAGTGGTAGTAAACGCCGGTTGACGTCAGACTCGGAGTATGACGAGACAGATCCCGACCTCAAGAGGTTGAGGTTCCTAGCCAGAAACAGGTAGAATGAACTACTAGTCCGTGTTTATCGTTGTTTTGTTATAAACCCGCATGTTGATATCGTGCAATTTTTAGTCTTAACCCTTATCCTGCACTAGGCGTGGTCAGCCGACCCGCCAATTATCCTATTACAGTACGATGGGTGTATTCAATCGACTATGATAAGCTGCAGCTGGGCTGCACAAGGAGAGTGCACTCACCCCAGGACACTTGTGACTTTCATTTAGAAATTGTGAGAGCCCTGGAATGTTTAGATATGTGAGCATGGGAATTTCATAGTTCACAGTTTCCTCTACATTTCTCTGATTTAAACCATATGGCTGCCATTACTAGTTTGGGAGATATTGGCAGGTTTATGTAAGTGTAGACACATACTAGTTTCATCATGGCTGGAGCAAGACGTGAGAGGATGACTGTGGATAAGTTTGTTTTCACTGAGACTATGATGAAGATGTACATATGATGAAAATCTCCATTAAATTCTGAACAACCTTTATGTTGATTTCTTTTCTGTCACATCAACATTTCCCCTTCAAATTTCCAATGTAAAATTGTTAGGTCACTAGTGTGGGTGTCCTTCAGCCTAGTGTAAAGCAGTAGTGGTGACCTACTTAGCTCAGCACACAGGGAAAGTAGTCTGAACAGAGGCTCAGCAGGATAGGGGTTAACCCATGCCATGTGTTGGTCTCGTGACCTGAGTTAAAGTTTAAGTCCCCTGGGGGTAGAGTAGTTGCAGGTGCTTTAGTTTACAGAGCTATCAGGACCTCCAGTCGGTTACATAAATCTAAGCAGACTTTATATAAAGTATGTTTCCCAAACTTAGGAGTGCATAATACATGTTCATAATTGTGTTGCATGGTTAGGAGAAAGTTCCGGGTTCGATCCCCAGTTGGGACACAAGTCTTGTCAAGCTATTGGTCACATCACGTCTGCTATATATATTGCATGTTTGAAGACTAATAATTCTTACTGAACTATTGCCTGTGTTTCACCTGGATCTGAGTGGCCATTCACAGGCAGAGGTAATGAACCACTTGTGGGTTTCCCAACTGGGCAGGAGAAGTGAGAAAAAATGGACATCGTGTTGCAAAACCTTCCACTAGATCTGTTACACTGATCACCTGAACTTGGGAACAGCAATAAATTGCCATTAGGGGGAATGGTTGTCATAGTTACTGTGATTCAATTTTTGTTAACCTTGCAGAGCTGCTGCACAAAGGTGTCGAGACAAGAGGAAAAACTGGATCTCCAGTTTAGAGGGCAAGGCTGAAGAGTTGACTAATCAAAATACAAGTTTACAAGTAAGGTCATTTGTTTAGCCAATCAAAATGCAAGTTTACAAGTAAGGTCATTTGTTTAGCCAATCAAAATGCAAGTTAGTTATAAGGTCATTCATTTGTTCAATCAAAATGAAAGTGTGCAACAAAATAGTCTTGTTCTTCTGAATTTCATCAAGTTGAAGACATTGGTGGATATCACCCCGGAGACAAAGTTGTTATTTAGGATTTAAAATTAAACAGTGTATTTAGTACAAGAAAACGTGCATAGCGCAGGTTAAAAACATTTAGTACCCTGAATTAATATCAGAATGATCTGAGATGGTTATCTTGCTGTGGAAAGCAGCAACAGAGGGAGCCGTTACAGTGTCTTGGCTCAGATTATTCCACAATCTAATGGTAGATGGGAAAAAGTTGTGTATGCAAACATTATGCCTACCATGTCAAGCTGCTTTAAGTGCGCCACTTCCATTTGATTTTGGAGAATAAACGCGAAAATGACAACAGTCAAAATGATTGATTGTTTATTGCTGTTTCTTTATTTAGAATGAGGTAAAATCTCTACGGGAAGAAGTTGCGGAATTGAAGATGATACTTCTTGAGCATAAGGACTGTCCAATCACGTTGGAGCAGCAAGCACGCGGTGTGCTACCAGGTACTCTGTCGACCTATCAGCAGCAGGAGTCGGTTACTGTTAAGAACATTCATTTGAAACTATCAGCAACTAGGGAAAAGGCTTCAGAGTTTTTGGGATTGGCCAACCTTAAAATTGCTAATTCGAAAATGACGCATGTACACAATGCCCGTGTCTCGACTTGCAAGTTCATTTAACAGTTAAAGATTGTATGAGTGTGGTAATAAATCCCAAAGTGCTTTGCTTGAGAATTCATCATTGACAGCTAAGTACCAGCAAACTGGCCTTTGATTGGTTGATGTCATTATACTGAAGATTTGTTGTTCAACTATTGACACTTTTGAACGAGTGAACCTGTGGTCAAGTTTTTGCAAAGCAAATAGTTTTCTCCGTAGTAGCTGTTACATCCAGTTGTGCTTTTGGTTTCTTTGTTAAAAGTATCCTTTCGTGGGACCGATTTTATCCAAGGTTGTAAGTCTAATCGTAGCTGAGACAGTCCATCTTCATGTTTCGTTGTTAAACAATTCATGAACCTGTCATTGAGTATGATCTGCTGCGGTCATACTAATGTTTTATTCTGTTTTAAAATGCAGCTTTGCCTTCATTATAATGTGTCTGTGCCCGGACTGTAAACCTTCAATGAATGAGTGCCTGGTGTTATATTGAAAATTTAACAGCTTGGCTCTTCATTTGCGGGTTCGAGCCACAAAACATCCACTTGACAGTTGTCCAGGTGTTGGTATCTTTTCACTTGACCTCTGTTATTATCTCTGCAGGCAATCTAGTGTTCAACTCTCCCCTCAGTCCCACCGGGGATATGGTTGTCATAGATGGCTCTAGCAGCACAGTGCCACAACTGGGCAGGCTGAGAGGTGCTACAGTTCACACCGCTGTCCCCTTGGCTAGACTCGTGTCAGGCACCGGCGCCTCAGAGGTTCCTGTTGCCAGATTATTAAGCAGTGCCACCACCACAACCACACAAACAGAGAAGCCACTGCAGGTATTGACGATCAAAAATCCGCCTTTGAAAAAGAAGTGATGAAATTCGAAACGAACAGTAACTGAAGTAGTATCGATCTTGATTGTAACATGGTTTTATTGTCGTTTGTGTTGATTTTGACTGAAATTTGTATATGTTATGCTAGACTTGTATCAGTCTTACGTTTACTTAAACATTGGCATAACGGCTAAATATCGTTGATGGTGCCTTTTTTATGGAAGTTATGAGGAAATTGTGATCAAAAGCTGGTGAAAATTGGATGGAAGAGGAAATATTTAGAGAATTTTGGCTCTGAAGTTTTAATGATTTTTGTATAGTGATTTGGTTTGTTAATTTTTGAAATTCCTGCCTATACCAGTTTCTATCAAGAATTTATAATCTTTTTCATCATTTAGACACAGTAGTTGGTTGAGTGGTGTGCAAACTATGTCAGTATTCCAACTAATGGTTTGAAAGATTGAATTTAGTTCACTGGGCTGGAAGTTTAAGCATCATTTAGTTACTTAGTGATGATTTTACGGTTAATTAAAGTTTTAAGTAACTTAACTGGCTGTTTTGTTGTAAACAATATGTCTAACCTTAGGGGGAAAATGTGTTGGCTAGCACTATAGTACTCACGGGAGTGGACACGTTTCTATAAACTTTGCGATTAACCTACAATTCTTTTCAAAATATATTGACCACTATATGGGCCTTAGTTTTAGAGTAAATTCTGCTGTTGATCTCTGATTTCATCTCAAGTTTTATCCTTAATAAATGATAACTGGCAGGATTTTGTGAATTTTTTTAACGCCTGTCCCTCTGAGGGAAGTTTTCATTTTCATAGTCAGTGGGGACGCTATTGTTTTTCATTTGATAGATGTGCGCTTTTCTGAGCTGTCATCTGACTTATTACTGGCAAAATATGCTATTCCAACAGCACTGTTTGAAGGTAGTGAAAAATAAAATTGAAACTGAGTTCAAGGTAAATGTTTATATTAAGTGTCTCAGAAAACCAGATTAAATGTTCGTTTTGGGCTTGGAGGAGGTAACAAGTCCGCATAATGGCTTAAAATTTTTTTGTTGTAAATCGTGTGTCATTCATACACAACAGGTCTTTTAACATGCAAGGTTAGTGAAAGTAGTTCTTTGTGAAGCCTGTTCTTGTCATACAACTGTCCCTGTTGGACTGTGTGCCAACTAAACCTAGCTTAACAAAGGGTTTATGGTCCTGGCAGAGAAGGTAAGTGTTCATTACCCTCTATGGGGTTTGAATAGCCAAGCCTAGAATGTTATGATAAATCATGCGTCCATTAAAAGCTGACTATTTGTGGAATCTGTTAAGTGTGTTGCTCTCAGTCTTCTGTTGGTCTGAGGTCATTTAGAGTTATTATTAGACATAAAGTTGTCGCTGAAATTTTGTCATTGCTGCCATTACAGATAGACACTGGGTTATACTTTAATTCAGTATTTGATTTGTGGATGTAAAAATATCTGTTAAGTTTATATCTCAGACCTGTACATTTGGTTCTGTAAATACATGTACTTAAAATATTTCAAAATCAGCATTGGTAAAACTATTTTTTCGATTTGCTGTTGATTTATCACTTTTTGTTTTAACACAATACAATTTTTCTTGTCATTGTTTCAAAACTTTATGGTTTTGTTCGTTTGTGAAGTATATGCACCGTGAACAAGTATTGTAGAGCGATGGCAATCGGTGTCTGTATATTATTTATTTTTAAATCGTGTCATTTGTCTGGTATGAAAAGTCATCGTTTGAAATCAAATGTGTATCATAAAGAGATATTCCTTATAAGCTTCTGTGTTGTAGTTGCTTCACAGTTTCACAACCGCTGGTAAATCTCATTACTTACTGGCAGTGTGCCATTGGGTCTTCAAAACCACGACTTCTTGTTTGTACAAAAGAGTGAATACTGTATGCTCTTTTCAGTATCCAAATTTGAAAATAGTGATCCATGTTTACAGCAGAGACTCTTTTTCGCAGTTAACCTAAAATTAGCCATCCGACGTGCGCCGAAACATACGACCTATCCTTGTAACGAAACTGAAAAATTAACACTGTTTCAACAGAACGCTCCAATATCCACCTTATGCTATAGTGTGTGTTCCTGCTGTGTTTAACACAGCACAGTTACAAAAAAAACGCCCCCAAAACTCACTTTAGACTAGAGTATGTGCCCCCACGGGGTTTGTCGGAAAACGGGGGACCATCAGATAATGCTAGTATCTCGCAAGATAAACAAAACTTCTCCAGATCATGCGAGTAAAAGCGAGTATTTCCGAATTGATAGTATCCTCGGGAACCTACCTGCCTGTACTTGCCAAAATGGCAGCCACTGAAATTATTGGTCAGTGTGTTGAATTAGTGGATTGAAATTGTGAATTTGGGGATTGAATTTACTTGTCTCCGCTCCATAAGCGATTTTTTCTTTCCTCAAGTGTTCTCTAGTGTATTGCCGTCTGCTGAGTGCTACATTGTTTTAGGGCCGTAGTTGCTACCAGTGCTTTGTGTTGTGTAATTGACGTGGAAAATGACCCGTGGTTGAATCTCAGTTATCGCAATGATAGCTCATTGGTTATCGTATTCTCCCTGAAGGCTGGGATCAAGCCTCGTCCCCAAGCTTCAAGATGGCGCTGATCAGTTTATCCAGTTGAGCAGAGACCGTAGAGAGGGAGACAAATCTAGCGAAATTCCGTTATTGTGTCATGGACTGTGGCGACACCTAGCGGGTGTGTGTGCGCCGACGAAGTACGCGAGGCGTCGACTACCATGGCCCATTTTGATTCGTCAAATACAAAATTATGAAAGGTCTTTGTTTAAAATATTGAGAACAAAAAATGAGCGGTGTATTGGAAAAATACACATAGGCAAAATATAGAGTAAATCAAGAAAAAATTGGGCAGCGCAGGTAATATAAATTACGAGAAATACATAACTGGCAAGATGGGTGATTGTTTATTGCACACACGCCCGCTAGACATCTCTACGGTCCATGAAATTACAATGTCCGCCAGTGGCCGCCCAATGGCGGCGGCCAGTGACATTAGTCTTCTTAACGTCTTTGGTTCTAACTAACTAAGACAGCAACTACTCGCGCGCTCATGGCAACCAAACTAATGCAGAAACTTTAGTTTCACACTGCATTTGCCTTGTATTTACTTTCCGAAAATGATAAAGCTAATGAAATCATCTTCATAATATTCTTTTCCACGATAGGATTCAATTCCATTGCCAATAAGAGCATAAAAACCATCAGCGTCTCGAGAAAACGCTTCAGAGATTATTGTGTTTGGCCAACACTTACATTCACATTTCGATAATGGCGCGTGTACGCATTGCCTGTTCATCATATCGGGAATAATACGCTTACACGAAAGTCATGCATTTCTAAAGATGTGCGGGAATTTTCACCGCTCGTCCTTCTGAGCAGCTTTTACCAGGATCAAAGATAGCGTGGCGCTGGAGTCAGGTACAGCTGTGATGACCGCATTGCCCGATGCGAGCAAGACACAATTAAGCGTAATTAGCCAACCATAAACTGTATTAAACATCTCTGACAGTACGTAATGGCGAATTTTCAATATGCATTAACCTCTAATTTTCGTTAAAAACGAACACCATTCAGCTGGAAAAACAACCAAGTACGGTTTTTCGATTTTAAAAAATCGACGAACTAATAATCTAAAAACTTCAACCATTGGGTACGATTGAAGATAAACTACCGCGCGTATTGCTATACTCAGTGGATATACAAACGCTGAACAGAGTTAACAATATCACATGGATTCATTTTCTTAATATTCTTTCAATCTCGTTTAACCAGATATTTGACTAGAAAACAGCTGTACTTGACATGTGCCCACGTTTCATTTTTATTACTGAAAAAAGGGCTAGAATTGTTATTTAGTCAGTGACACCGAAATTGTCCAGAGATTCCAAATCTTCAGTTTGGTTATCACCATATTTGCCCTTTGTTATATGTTTTATGATTTGAGTTCTAATAAAGATTAAACTTCAATGACACGTGAAATGTTTAGTATACCTGTAATGTGGAAAGTTCAGGAATGGGCTCACAATGAACTTAACTAATTAAGTTTCCTTGGCGATCAAAATCTACCACTGTTCTTGTACTTCAAGCTGAAAACTTGTATAAAAAGCTATCAATCCGTTTCTGGTAAAAAAAACAAGTGGGCAGAAGCATTAAAAATTAAATAACGAAAATCAATATGAAACATATCGTTCCTTTTGGGAAGTGACCCTTTGTGAAGGTAAACACAAGTTAACCTTTTTATTCATTTTGTAATATTTATAAAGTACCAAGTTAAAACTACTCTCCAGAGTTGCAGGCTGTAACTCTGCAAATGTCAGAGAAAATCAAATTGTGGATAATAACAACAACCATTGTTGAGACAGTAATGCTAGCTATTACCTTTCCACTTCATTAGCTCAGATCTACATCAATACAAAGGGCGTGCTGAATAGGCATTGTAAAAGTTGGCGGGGCTAAGGGAATCTGAGCGGTGACCAGTGCAAGCGAGAAATTGTCCACATGTTCAGTAACAACCAAAGATTGGATGGAAGCAGTAATGTTCTTAACCCCAAACCACATTGGTTAGGATTTCAACGTCGACGGCCAAATTCCTAGAGAAATACCCCTTAAGCGAACTAATTGGAAGAATTAAAGGCAAGAAAAACTAAGTTGCCATGACGTCCTCGAAACGGTATACAACATAAATTGACATATACGTGTATACGTCATTATGAAAATAATTTATGAGACAAACATTCTATCACATCTGACGCAGCCAAGTCAAGTTATTTTTGAAATTCATCCTGGTACGGGAATTGGTGATAGTTAGGCCTATAAAAGATCTTTAACCCAGCCGCAGAGCGCCTAAAGCCGCGCACCGTACCAGTGACTGCTGGCAACTTAGTCATCGGAGACTCAACTTTAACATCCTTCGCCGCAGAGATAACAACTCTTGGGCTGTCTCCGGTGAGTCCATTCTTTGTTGAATGATGTTTAGGTAAACTAAACCTAAATAAATTATAATGTATTGTAACCATCAGATTCACTGGGACCTTAAGCCAACAAAGCTGGAGGCAAATTCTCTATCCCCTGATAAAAGCGCGAGATTCCATCGGGCGTGCTGTATGCGACGGGTCCAGGATACAAGTTGGTTGTGTACAAAAGACAATTTTTTTGGTGTGGTCGATGCAGAGACACATAGTGACGTAGGTCAATTGGAAACTAGGAATGGCTATGATACTGATACTATATGTTTACCGTCAATTAAAAATATCCTCTAGATTTTTTTCTAGTAAAGCAATCTAATTGCATTTTAGAAGCAACAAGTTTCCTGCCAACTTTAAGCAAACATAAATCATTGAGCATGAATAGATGCTCAGTTAGTTGATCACGTGCATCTCTAGACGCCTTTGGTTTTACTACTGTTACAAAAGCTTTTGAGCCTTGTTAGTAATAAACTGATCACATACAGGTCACAGTGAACCCTATAATATGAGATAACCACTGTATGTCCTTTCACGTTTCACCAAAAAGTTGCATTTCGTCCCCTTTAGCAGGCTAAAGGCGAATAAGGCATTATGCTCTCCGTAAAAATATGTCCATGATGTTCCTTACTCTGATTCTTTTGTCGTTACCAACAAAGACATTGAAACCATCAGTGACTCAAGAAAACGATTCAGAGTAAATGGGATTGGTCAACCCTAAAATCACAAATTCGAAAATGGCGAATGTACTTACATGTATTGCCTGGGACTTGAGGTGGTAACGGAAATAGAATCCTATTATGGGATGGAATATTACGAGACCGAATAATAGGAGTAAAAGGCATAATTCAATTTACATTTTTGGACAGTTCCTGGCGAATTGCGGCTTTAAATGTTCATTTTGTATCTTAAGGTTAATGTAAAGGACTTTATCAAAGTCTGTTTATTTAGCCAAATATTTTCAAAACAATAGATTTTAAGTATATCCGTGAGATTGCATATTTTCTCAATTTGTTTACTCTACCTAATTAGATATTCAAGATGGTGGACAAAACTGTGGACGTGTGTACAGATCTGAGATGGCGCAGTTCGCCGAAGCAGAATGTGATCGTAATTTTGGTTTGCAGGTAAAAAAATACTAAAAAATTATAACGAAGTGTCACAAAATTTCCGATAACAAACTGATGTGACATGTACATAACCTTGTGGAAGAAGAAAGGGTGATTGAAGAAACGGTGCGACTGAAAAGAAATTGCCCAATAGCTGACGTTCTATTTCATGGCGTTGAAAGTCGAAGCACATGATCGCTCCACAAATTTAGCAAAATGAAAACAGTAGTATTTTTAGGACCTGTAGCTAATTCAGTTTAATCAAGGAAGAGTGCAGTTGTTGTTAACACTACTTTTGTGTCAGACTTTCTTTAGGAAGTTTTTACCTGCATACCTCCAAAGCTGTACTGATATTTATACACTTCGAGGCAGTAGTCACGTGCAGATGTCCCGGATGTTGAAAACCAGTTTGATGCCCGTTATCAAGTGGAGAAAGCTGGTTCTCAAAATGTGGGACCCCTGTGCCACTGTTGCCAGCTTTTGTACCAAATCGCGCCAATTTCAAGAACCGTTTATCCCCACTGTGTTTCATTAGATGGCGATTATATCATGTTGTGGTGTTGGGATTGTGAAATGAGTTGATATGAATACTATAAGACAAGCAGTTTCTTCTTTAATAATTCATGTTTGTATAAACTGATGCCAGACGTCTACTCTTGGGTTTGCTTATTGTGTGACGTCATCGTGAAATTTGATGTCGCGCGCTATTATTTAATGCCTTCAAGTAGTAAAAAGAATCTCGACCCAATCTAACTTTTTTTCAACTTGAATAATCTGTTATTTAAAATAAAAAATAACATTCAAACGTTTTGTATGTCATAAACGTAACGACATTTTGCGGCTTTTTGGCAAACTGTGTACAATCCCCGTAGGAAAAAACAAAATAATCAATTGTTTGAAATTGATGTTTTATCTATGTACCATAATTGCAGGTCTTCTGGCACACGTTGTACCAGACGTGAGCAGTCCGATACACTGATGAACAGAAACCTTTTTTATGCTTTATCAGTGTGTAGTTAAACTAGAGACCTGAACCAAGGGTTAAGTAGTGTGCGTTAGTGGTACTCGAACCCACGAACGAAGCGGACCCTTAGCCCACTAAGCCATATTGCCTCCTCTTAAGTTAAACACGAGTAACATTTACTGAAAATTTGTAAGAAACCATGCTTCATATTTTATTGTTTGACCTCAAAAAATAGAGAAGTCGTCCCCCAACTCCCCTTTTTAAACATCGGCAGCATGTTCGAGAAAGAAATCTGATACATGGTTCTCTCAGGTGTGACCACAAAATAAGTGTAGAAAATTTCAGGCGAATCGAACAGCGTATTGTAAAGAGGAAGTCGACATCCAACCTGCTAAAAGTGTAGAAAATCAAAACACCTGAAAATGGCATATAAATCGTCACACATATGTACATGCAATTGAAATCCGTATCCGGCGCGTAAAGAATATTATGCGAAATAATTAAACTACAGGTCTAATTCGATACAGCTATGAATATTGAATTTTTGAAATGTTGACAGCCCATGCACTTTTATCATAAGAACTGGATCTGTCTATATTCAGAAAGGCATGTTTTCTACTCCACAAGATTCTATGCGGCCACCATAATTTTCTCTCCGGAGATGAATTAATAAAATAGTTGAGTGAATTGATCGTGTTTTGCAGATTATTAAGAGTCGTAAGCGGGGGCATCAGGGATTTTGCCAACAATTATTCTTTTGCGAGGTATAAATTTTTAACGTTCATAGATACGCTTGCCTTTGTTGTCATCAATTTGAAACAATGAAAGATGTCAGAAAAATAGTAACCTTTCTTAAGTTGGAGGTCTCTCTGTCTCTCACCCTCCCTCCCATTCTCCCTCCCTCCCTTCCTCCCTCCCTCTCTCTCCCTCTCTCTNCCCCCCCTCCTCTCTCTCTCTCTCTGCTTCCCTTATTTAATTTCATGTTTAAGTTTATAGCGACAACTCTCAAGTCATTCAACTCTGCAGGCTATTTTGTGATCCGCCAGCATAACTCCAAGATTTAAACATATTTTTATTAACTTTTGTTTCCTTTACACTGGTTTGATTACAGTAAAAGTATTGGCTGTCTTCTTCCCCTTGAATGCATTAAAAGGTGTTCACTGCAATTCTTTTCTTGGTTCCATTTATTTGGATGAAATCTCCCACTTATTCAATGGTGTGAGTACAGTCATTGCTTAATGGTCTGACATCAGCTGCATGAAACAAGAATTTCTGACTCCGTGCGTAGTTCACAGTTTTTTTATTAAAATAACTTGACGTTAAAAAATGTGAGCATAACCCGGGAAATCGCTGTCGCATTATACCCAGGCTCTCCATCACTCTTGTGCAGTCATTCACTAGTAAGACCGAGCTCAGAGGAGCAGGAGACACCTTTGTGCAATGCTCGATTGTCAGCCAGTAAAGCCAAGATTCGAACCACGGGTCTCCCAAACGGGAGTCCGGAGCTCAAACCTGTAAGCCACACTGTCTCCGTGATCTGCATTTAAAAGAGAATCGTGTGAAACACAAAACTGGAAGAAGTCATGAACAAATGCATTTATTGATCACAATCCATTTTCCAACTATGGCGCGTATGAATATGATATATGATATATTAGTTGTTTGTTGCGCTGCACTTGTAAAACCATTCATATTTAATATTCCTAAAAACTGGCCCCATTTATTGAAATCATGAGATCACAGTTTGCTAGTGCAGACTGACATTCAATCAAAAACAGCCTCGATATGACATAAGTAAACCCATTTGCCCTTTGATAGTTTTGACTCCACAGTTAAAGTTCACACGGTTATCTACCCCCGGTAAACATGGTCACTGAACACTTTTCAATATGACAAGAGGCAACATAGTAACAAGTATTGTCCGGGCAGGATGCATAGTGTTGCTCGTAGTATTTGGACGGTTTCTAACCGATTGATCATCGAAGACGAAGCCTCGCAGTATTTAGGTTTTATTATTCCGGCCACGGCTTTGCTTCCGACCTCTTATTAATAGCCACCATCCGAACATGAAAAGTTGCGACGTTAGTATCCCGGCCGTCTGCGCCTGTTGTTTATTAGCAACACGTATGCTAATATTTGGGGTTTATTACCCTAAGGCCTAAGCGAGCTTAAGTCACATTGTAACTGACCCGTCCTGATCGATTCAAAAATTAATGCGCGTGGCTTAGCCCCGGTGCTGAAGAAAACCTATTCAATAATTTCTCTTAAAATGCATGATTGATTTAAATATTCGAAGACGGCTAATATTTACTATTCGGTTTTTAAAAACAGTCATGTTGGTCGTTTGCCTTACTTATAGTTCCCTTTTTGACTTTGAAGCGTTATTTTATGACCGCATTTATCTCATCCAATACACTTTCGGCCAAGCCCATAAATAGCGAATAGCTCACTTCATTTTTTGACGGCGCCACCAAACTTTTGACTTGCCGAGGAATTCACGAAAGGTGCACGCTTTCTCGTCGTGCAAATCTTGTTACCGTAAGGGTTGCCTAATGAATGCCTCTCGCTGATCAATGAGTAGATTCGTATGAAGCCCATGACAAAGAAATCTTGGTCTTAGAGTTGTATCCGTTTGCTAAACATGCCTATTTTTATCATCCTTATCTTCGGCCGGGGTTCATGTTAATCACGTGACTGCACCGTCAAACGAACTCGCATTTCTTGCACAAGTAGTTATTGTGCAAAACATGACAGTACGCATTTTCCTGAAAGTCTTTGGTACCAACTAGTAACTGCGTACCATTTGGACTTGCAATAAAAACAACAGTTGGTAGAGTGACTACGACCGGCAAGTCTAATCTCCATCTCAGACTCAGTTGTATGGTGGACTTGTATCCGATTGGTCGCAGCGACACCACGCGGAAGAGTTTCCGAAAGAGCCCCATTCACGTGTAAGCGGATGGGAGAGTATGAGCTGTTTAAACCTATATTTTTCGCAGGATGCCGACTAGATTGTCAAAAGGTTGCTAATACACCATTCTAAAACATTCAGCATTATTACAAATTCCAGTTAGAACCACTTTTGCTCCACTTTGGAGCGCATTTTAAAAACGATGATTTCAGTATTAAACCGGTCAGCCCAGGTCAGTATTCATAGATAAACCAAACAGCAAGTCTTCAATTCCCTGCTATTAAAATTTCAATTGCATTACAAATGCAGCATGTTGCTATCGCCGATCACAAAGGCATCGGCTGATCAGCGAAGGTAAAAATAAGCAGTATTCACGCAGGGATGGCATATATATTTCATCAAGAACTATTTTAAGAGAAATATACATTTCATTGTTAGGTTCCAATAGAGCGCAATGCAAAAATCTACTTGTTTACCTAGTTCTGTACCACGCGACTGCGCACGCAGTGCACATGCTCAACGCTGAACCGCGGACTGCACCACTGATGACACCTACCGGCATATTGAATTACTGATATACAACAATTGATTCAGTCTCACAAGACCTGCAACTCTTTTCTTTTCGGAGCTATTTATCGCGGCGCGTGGCATTAGGATTTTTGATCAGGCAGGATTCGTCCAAGCTAAATCTCGCAATAAGGGGATTATAAAGATACCAGTTAACGCGGTAAGCCACTGTTTTGTATTTCCTTGTGTTTCATGAGGTTGATGACACGATACAGTGTACCACAGAAATCAATGAGTGTTGACATCACGTCACTACTCAATGCCATCTGCGGGAAAAACGTGTTTTAAGGTCGTGTTTTGGGTCGGACTCCATTTTGTAAATAATGCAACTTGCATTACGATAACGTTTAAGACACACGATGCTACCTGAGCTGAATTGGAAAAAGTTTCTTAAGTTTAGCTATGATGGACCTATCGTCTGTCAAACTGACTCATTGTCTGTCAAACTGACTCATTGTCTGTCAAACTGACTCATTGTCTGTCAAACTGACTCATCGTCTGTCAAAAAACATGCAAATGTAAATAATTATGACTTTACAACCTATGCCGCTAGAAGTGTCGATTTACTTACGAAACTAGATAATTAGGTAAAATATCTACACTATATTTTCCAAAGTTAACTTCCAAATTGCTCTGAGAAATGCCTCTAGAATTCAGACGAGTCGATCAATTTCAAAATATAGTTTAAAACGTTTTTGGGGGAGGGAGGTCATTTATGCAAAAGTACCTTCATCCACCACCGTACAAAACGATATAAACGACAAAGCCAGCGACAGAACTGTTGGCAGAGAGTGAATTTGAAACTGGCAAGCGGCGGTCGTGAAAATTGGTCTTCAGCACCAAAATAGCGACTCATTTTCAGTCCCGGGAAGTGGTAATAGTGGAAATCAAGGTAAATCTTGATATTTTTTCTAACGACCGTTCACAGCTTCACCAAGACAAAAGAAAGGTGATTTGTTGTGTTTCTTAGACGTTTCGTATCAAACGGTGTTTTTTTTTCAATGGAAATGCAGTGATTTTCACTAAAAGTGCACTAAACGCCTCCTGTCAATAATAACAACTTTTGGTTTAGTCTACATCGGTCTCGTCGTATTGGTAAGAACTAACAGTTCGTTATTTGTTCGAACTAGCTCAATAAGATAAGTCACGGCGCGTCCCTTTACCGAGCATCATCTCAAGGGCTAAGAAACTCTCAACATTGCTTCCAAACCCAGAGTTGACTTCTCGGGAACAGTGGTAAGTCGGAGTTTTAAGTCAAAACAAAGCTTCTGCGAGTTTCCATGGCAGAAGGCGTGTCCATTAGTACACCAGCTTCAGACCAAAGAACGGTACTAAGCGTGCGGCGATGGGTGGATGTAATTGTATCGCCATACGCGAGTAAGCGATTTCGATATCGACACGCCAAGGCCCATTTCCATTTAATTTTTTACTCATATTCGTGAAAAATGTATTAATTTGACATGTAAGAATCGATTCGAAGATAATCGAATTCCTCTTAGAAAGAATCGAATCCACTCGATGTGCACCGTCCTAACCCAACACAGTGCCTAACCTCTGTCATAGTGTCACTTTCATTTACTACAGGCTTTGTCACTGTTGTGAATGCCCGTAATTTCTCAAAACAGCGTTTGGTGATAGTTGTGGTCCACAACGTAAAAATGATGAAGTGTCACGTTGAAACTATTTATGACTTATCGAAAAATGAGAAGGCAAAACATCAATTGTCCGCCAGATTGTGTGAGATTTTAAGAAGTCTGACGGTCCAGTTGGAAAACAGCACTGGGCAAAAATTCAACAATAATCGAAAACCGGTTACATTTTTAAACGCACAAGTTAGCTTTTTTCTGGGGGAGCTTCCATGCGCGCACCCAGACTTCAATATGGGGGTGCTCGAATTCCTAACGTTGTGGACCTTTTGGTAACAAAAAAAGCCGGCGGACAAAAAAAACGGGCGCACCACTGTGACTTGCGCGTTTTGGGCTTGTTTAGTGGACTTTTGTCTCATTTTCTTGGATTTTTGTTTCTTACAGGCGGACCTTTTTTTCGNCCCCCCCCCCCCGAGGACATTATTCCATGCCAGGCGTGCGTTCAGTAAGGCTAGGACATACGCTAGGACCTAGCTAAAATCTAGTCAGTCACGTGTTCTAATTTAAAATATACGGCAATGTCTCACGTAATCTCGCGAAGTCTTGCGTTTTAGTGAGGTTCTAGCGTTACTGAATGGAAGACAGAGTTGTAAAGTCAGTATGAACTACCAGCCTATTTCCGTTTCGTTTTAGCTGAAAAATTCATCAACGGATTATAGCGCTAGTTCAGTCCGGATAGTTCTCACTCAACACAACTCCAAACATTTTCAAATGTCACTAAATTAAATATTTTTAGATTATTTTTTATTGTTGATGGTGCACCACCACCTAAAAGGGCCGCGGTAGTGAGTGGCAGGTGTTCCTGCATGATGAGTACCCAATCGCTGCCATTTGTTATGAGGTTCTCGCGTAAACCCTGCCCACTTTTGAAAAAGTTGAAAAAGAAAAAGTAAAGTAAACACAAACAAGAGTAATTGTTACCCAATGTTTATATTTTAGTGATATCTGTCGATTGACAAAACTCATCCAGCGCCCAGATTGATGTATGTAAAGGAAAATGAATCTTTGAACATTAAACAATAATTTCTTTACAAAACTTTCTTGCGCTGTGTGCCAGCGGAAATCAGTTTTGGTTTTATTGTGGTGTTGCCCATTTTGAACGCAACGCCTCCACGCCAAAAATTAATCAAATTAGTCAAATGCTCTGGTTAATGAACGTTTGATTTTAGAATATTTCATTCCACGGTGAAATTGCATAAAACTGAAGCTACCATGGCTGTTTCAAACGCCCGAAATCTATAGGCCGGTCTTCGAAATTACTTACTGACAGGTCCACTCAAACACGTTGCCGCGTGGTCCTGTTGCTGTCACACGCGCTCTAATTTGACTAGTTGGCAAGGTCTCGCATTTCGTGAATCACACACTATTTGGCGATATTACTGAAACCTGAATTAAAAAAAACAGCCTCAGTCAATCCTGTGAGCACGCGAATTAGTACAGAAAACACATGATCCCAGGGAATACAGACGTCTTGGATAGGTTTTGTGGTCTTAATAGTGCCACCTGGTATGAGGAGACTAATATTATAGGTGTGCTAAAAGCGTCTGCGGGACGTCGTGTTTTTGAGAGCCTCATAAAGCCCAGGTAGACCTACATTGGTACATTGTACTAACCAATAAAAAGCTCGAAGAGAAAACATCATACAAGATTTATGTTCTGCAAATTTCATCCTTAATGAGAGCAATTTCAGTGGTCTAGAAACTTTAACATTGTTCTAGCAAATCTATTTCAAGGAAACATAACGACGTATTTCAAGAAAACAGTGCGACATTTTCTGGACTATAGTTCGCGTACTTTCCGCCATTAAATGGATCGATTTCGCGAAGTTTGGTCGCAGTATCTCCGAACACCTTAAATTGTATTTTAGTCAACAGTACGGACCTGATGGTGAATGTCTAATTAATTGAAATAGTTGAATAGAACTAATTTCTATACAACCTACTGTTACGAGGGACACGTCAATGACATACAAGTAGCGTCTTTTATCGGCAGATAACTATAATTTGGAATAGAGATGTCGTAATTGTCATCCAGTTAAGTCCTTTACAACTGTAATGTACACTGCAAATTTCTATGAAATTCCGGAACCAGTATAAAAGAGCCGAGACATGTGGGAACAACTGACTTCTGTCATTAAGCGCCTTGACATGCTTCGTTGTGAAAAATTAACGTTAGCACGCCTCATTACGCAGGCCGTGGTTAAAGTCCTTTGTCATAGCAATCATAATCTTAGTGCATGTTTAGTTGCAAAACAAGTTTGTTTCGCTTTGACAGCTTATTTGTGAATAATTCATACTTTGTTCACACTGTAGGCCCCCACACAATTCTCAAGCAACGCTATAAACATCACAATTACGCACGAATTTTAAATATCCTGCTTTGAAAAAAACTGTCGTTTCACAGGTAACATTTAATAACCGCAACCTAGCCATCGTTCCGTAGACACATGACATCCAGTCATCCTAAACGTGGTGTGATCGCGTTCTTCGCTTGTAAAGTATGGCGATATCTGGCGGTCGCCAGACAATAAATAAATTACTTTTCTTCACTTCAAGATTCCACTATTGGGCTTCCGCATTCTTGTTAGTGACTCGCAAATTCATTTGAGACTTCATTGAAAAGCAGACGAATGAAGACTTAAGTGCGCCTCGTTTTCAGTTGATAGCTGGGTAGTTATGTAATGGAATTAATACCCAAGTATATGTAATATCATACTGTAAACCAGTTCGAGGACTAGCGCGAGAAAATGTTATGGTAGCTGTTGCCATTGTCGCCATCGTCATCGTCATTCTTTGCGTGGGTCTAGAATCCCCTTCTATATTTACTATGTCCTTTCTAACACTGGTATGCAATTAGTTCATTTGTGTATCAACGGAATTCACGCACACCCCTTATTAAGACTCGTTTTTGTTGCACTAAGACGTAGTTACGTCATACATAATCGTCATTTAGCTATACATCAGATTTTAATGCTATTTCGAAAATCATTGCATTCTTTTTAATTTTCTTAAGTCAACCCATATTGGTTTTCCAATCATAAAAGTTCACCGCTCTTTCCCGCATTTATCATTACTCAGAGACAGTGGAATAATTAAAGTCAACATAATCTTTTAAAAGTGATTGAGTTTTAATTAATTTGATCACGACGTTGATCTTAACTAAATGAAAACGTCCAACGGTGAACGCCAAAGCCAATATTTATGGCTAACGTGTTTTATGATATGGCTAAATGGGCGAATCGTAATTAATTGACGAAAACGTGCATTCAAAGCGACTATAAGCCTGCGTTGTGTCCGAGAAGCGAATTTTTTACTTGTACCACACATATCGCTATAACATTGGTCTCAGGCTGTTCCCTAATAAGATGAAATAATTTCTGGGTTTGCAAATAACTATATAGCAGTTCGATATTTCCTGGGACCATGTTCAGTCGATAAAATTACAGGCTGTGACAAACCAGTCCTCAGAGCAAGGTTTCACAATGTTACTCGCTGGTTCCCTGCGTGTCCGCTAGGGGGTATCATTCAGCGTTTTGTCACTGGTTGATGTAACCTCGGCAGTCATTGGTTAGCTTTACAACAAAGAAAGAAAACGATGAACTGTGAACGATGATTAGCCTTGTAATGCATGAAGTGGCGTGAAAGTAAAATATTTCGTTTCTGCAGTAATGTTTAATAGCCGCGTGCTTGAAGCAGATACACAATGCACACACACCTGGCCGATTTAACCGGTGTGCTATTCATATAGGACAGTAACGTAAACAAATGTCAGTGACAATAAAAATGCACTCCGAAAAAACAACTTTATGAGTCCCATTTCTTGAACCTTAATTAAACACCGATTTGTCTGTACAACAGACCACAATCTACATCCAGTTTGTTTACGTAAAGCGCTTCCTGTTGATTGTTCGACCAGCCAATCAGAAACGCCGATGTCAAAAAATTCCCGAGGAAAATTGAATGATACCTGCACGTTATCTAACCGCTAGCAGACACGCAGGGAACCAGCGAGACACTGTTACAGCCTTTCAGGCAGACATTTTCGCCATTCACCAGGCTGCCCAATAGCGGATTTGCAGCGCAGACGAACTACGCATTGCGCATGTGCGAGTTACTTCCTTCGCGAAGGCTCATGGGATAGCTTGTGGTCAGGCATGTCTTGAGCAGGCTGGATAGTGTGTGCATTTGGAGTGATTTGCAAACTAAAAACCATGTTTCATTTTTTTGCTTTATAATACCAAGCAAGTCCTTTCTCTCGTTTGTAAACACAGCGTAGCTATGATCAGTGACCGTGTGACCGAGNGCTGCAAATCCGCTATTGGCAAGGGAGCATGAAGCAATCCTTGGTAACAAGGAACTATTCATACTCTCAGACAGCCAAGCAGCTAAAGCTCTAACCAACACTGGTCAACTCCTGATGTGTCCATGCCTGTGTAAACGGGCTTAACCACCTATCAGCTAGTAGTTCATGTGAACTGGGTTAAAGCCCACATGCCAAGAATTGTAGGATGACACTTGGCCTACATACAGTAGGCGGATTTAAGGGCGGGTGGCAGGGTGCTTGCCCCCCCCCCCCTTCAGTTGGCTGCCGCCAGCAAATTGAAACAGCAGCAGCGTGCAGAAGTATTGAGTTCAGCAACTAGGACTGGTAGCGGATGAGGGGGTTCGCGTCGGAATCGTGTTCCCCGGTCGTTTTTTTTAGTCTGCCGACGGATTTTGGGAACAGGAGGTACAAATGTCCGTCACCCCCTTCCCAACTTTCGGGCTGCCTGTGCACATACTATAGCGCTTTGCCCAATTCCCCGAGGCAACATGTTTCCTCCCCCCTTATAGTATCCTAGATCCGCCACTGAACCACCTCAAAATCCAACGTTCTCTGCAGGTTTGGTAATTGGCCAATTGTGTTGCACACCCCCACAGCTGTGAATAGCTAGAATTAACGATCCACAGACTACTGGCTGGACTCCCCCAGTGTGTCTGTGGTGGATCTGATTATCTAAGAAAGACAACCTCAGAAGCTTGAGGTTTTTTAAATAACCACAACAGCATGAGGTCTTTGATACAAACCGGCAATTCTGGAGGTAGGCAAACCGTTCGAGTTGTCCAGTATCGACCGGTTTGGGTGTCAACGGAGGATTCTTGTCATGTATGTTGGTATTGACGGTAAATAAGCTGCTGACAAACTTGCAATAGAAGGAACAAGTGAACCCACCAGAACCTTGCACACCAGTTGCTTATAGGTGCTGCAGACAGAGCAAAAGCAACACAATGGGTGCACAAACTGTCCCTGGATGCATGGAGAAAGGTCTTCGCCTGCAGACAAACGAAACAACTATTTCCAAGTCCTATTGAATCAAAAGGTTCAAAGAAACGGTTGTGTTTAGATAGGCTTGCTATCAGGCGGGTGATCTACTGCAAAATAGCTCGGCACCGTATCATCACAGGCCACATGGCATGTTCATTTTATCCCAGCTGTGACTTGGAGGTCCAGACTTCTCAACATCTGGTAGAGATTTGCCCTGCCTACACTTGACAGTCACACCGTAGGCTACTACTTGATGGACACATAACCCGCCTGGTTGACATTGCAAGTTCATTCAGATTTAATAGTCTTTCTATCTTTCTGAAATAAACGGGCAGATTGGAAGATTTTACCCATGAGTAAACTGACAAAGCAGTGAGTAGACAAGAAGTCAAAAGTCAGTCACAAACCCAATATTGCACTTGCCAATGAGGTTTGTGGCGTTGGCGACGGTGCCCTCTTGGCGCTCTTGACTGTTCTACGGTGATGGCAGCCATGGTGCAAAGTTGCATAAATATAAAGCTTTGGGTCAATGTGGGTGAAAATCTAGCCAAATAAAATCTGACACAAAATTAATGTCACTGTAAACTGCGCTCTTCCTTGAGTCAAACTAAATTAGTCACTGATTCTAAAAATACCATTCTACCGTCATTCTGCTGCAAAATTTGTGGAGCGATCTTATCAACTTTCATGGCCACGAAATAGAGCTTCATCTATTGGCCAATTTCTTTGTTCAACGATTTTTCAATCAACTGTTCTTCCTCCACAAGGTTGCTTATATGTGACAAAAAACCATCGGAATTGGTTTCACTTTGTTAATATGGCGGAAGTTGGAGCTTTGTTAAGGGCAAAAGCACGGAAACTATTATACTGATCATATTTATGATGCCAAAAATAACCGTGTCACAAGCACGGAGTGGGGTCGATGAGCATGACATTTTTTCTGTTCATCTTTGCAGTTTTATAGCAATTAATAACCGCTACCGCGTCTGAAATTAGTAAAAAAACAGGCTTCCATTAGAAGTTCTACGATATGCGGCATTTTAAGGTATTCTAATAAAATAGCGTATATTCAAGGATCATGTTGGAAAAACGTCACTGTGGATCAATTGACAAATGTGGTCTCGAGCTTTTGGGACAATTTGGCGGATTCATGGGTCACATTAGTATTTTCTGTTCATTCTGACTCACTTTTGGGCCAATTTGGCGGATTCATGGGTCACATTAGTATTTTCTGTTCATTTTGACTCACTTTTGGGCGGGTATTTTAACATGTGTGATTTTGTCTGCGACTTCAGTACAAATACGCGGCGATTGGTGATTGGTCTAAACGGCTACCTGCAAATCAGATACACAAATCCACATTTGAGATTTGTATATTTTAATTCAAAATGCTTGACCATTGCGTGAACATTGCTGATTTTGTCACCGACAAAGTTTAGATCGGCTGCTCTCCATTAGAATCTGAATGAGTATTATTAAAGACAAAGGCGTGATTGCGATTCAATTTTTATGTGCTCGTTGACCCGATCACAGGGCATCAATGAAAATCTTCATGCGCTAATGGTGCGGGGCGCGTTCCTAAAATTATCCCTGTATATTAGATACATTGCAAACTAATCAATTTGTTACGGCCAAGTCATACAAGCGCTGGCGTTCAATGTGAAGCACGAATCGATTGTCGGTTGTCGTGCAAGGTCTATCCCCCATTCAGAACACCTTGGGTATTTTCCTAAGTGTAGTCTCAAATTATTTCTCGGAGGTGCTTTATATCTGCGCATGTGCGAAATTTAATTACTGTCGGTATTACGACAAACGAATTTGGTTAAGAGACGACTAACCTCGTGGGCATTCAGCCTAACACGTCCCAAAAGTCGTATGCGACGGTCATCCCCAATCCTTAATCTGCCTTCTGATGTACTCTTAACTCATGTTAAAGCTTGTTCCCACAAGAGAATCCAAACGCATTCGACAGCACTCTCCATTTTGGAGTTACGGTACTTCCTGTTCTGGATGAAGGTCGCACATAAATGCGGATATGAAACACTGAGGGATAATTTGAGGCTACGAAAATACCCGATGTATTCCGAATAGGGCCTATCCGTTGAGACATAGTGTGGAAATTATAGCGAGAGATGAATAAAACAACACAATCATTGAAGTCAACAAGTACCAAGCAAGCTGTATTCGGGGAAGACAAATACAAAAACAGGACCGAGGTCAAAGGTTAAACCACACAGAGCATAATTTGTAGACCGTGCAACTTGACCGTAATGAATAAGAAAGTGAACACAAGGTCTGTTTTCAAAGCGAACATCTATTTGATTTTAAAACAGAACAATAGAAAACTGTTCAACCTGTGTTGGTGATCATATTATCTGGCAGAAAGTGGGTGGTCCGCTACTCTGGCCAGATGCTGTATACACGCGGAGTCGTTTGTGCGAGGAAAACATCGAGTCACGTTCAAATTGCTCATAGTGGGCGTTTTTATTGTAAAGTAACTTGAACAAAACTCGAGTAAGTGAGCCATGACCAATGTTTTCGAGTGCAGTGACCATAGTAACGTATGTTTCGTTATTGAAAAAATAAAAAAGCGAGATTTTCAACCGATGCGTGGTCGTCCTGTCTCTGGCGAGCGCAAAGCCTCTTTGTACTGTAAAGCGAGTAGCAATCTCGATGGAAAATACGTGTAAAAGAGTGAAGACTTGCCTGGCGTGAGTTCAGTTGACGCTAGGACCTACGTTAGGATCTAGCTAAAATCTGGTCAAAGTCACGTGTTCTCATTTGAAATACACGACAATATCTCACGTAATTTCGCGAAGTCTTGCTTTTCAGCGAGGTCCTAGCGTTACTGAACGGGAGGCTGGTATAATGTGTCTGTGACCGCAGTGGCAGAAGATTGCGTGGTCAGATTAAACGTTCATTCGTTGTTCTGCGCACACAAACAATGGCTTGTGTTAAGGAAGTAATGATGCGATCGAATCGCAGTTAGATGTTCATTCCGCCTATTTTTTGTTTTAATTACAGGTATATTTTTAGGACCGCGCCCCACGTCATTGTCGTAAAAAGCCATTGACGCATTATGTTTGCTCTCACCTCTGGTCAACTGGGTTATTAAAATTGTGTCGGAAGTAAATGCCAGATTTCTAAATGTGCGGGGAAATATATTTTAAAGGTCCCTTTCTATCAAGCATTTGTCGTAGGCCTGGTGGTGAAGGCATTAGATTGCGACAGACAGGGGGCGTGTTTGGTTCTAGTTAAATAGGATATTTTAACTAAAGTTCAACAACAAATTTCTTTCGGCGTGTTGCAAATTGCAGTATATTTTGGAACAGACGAATAGTAAATAAACGACATTTATTCGGGTAGCAGGGTTTAATCAATAAACGACACACACGGTGCCAGGGTACTACTAAAAGCTTTCGCGTATTTTTTTCTCTTTTAAATATCAATGACTTTGTTGAACCTGCTGCAAAGCTACGTGCCCATGTGTCTGGCAGACACAAATTGATGACCCACAGGTCTTCATTATTGAGCCATACATTTCAGGCCTTTGGGACAATTGACCCATAGACGTATTTTTCTAAAATAAACCCTGTAATCTTGACTAGTTTCCAATCATTAATAAAGCAGAGAATACCTCTTAGGCTATTGGTGTACTATTTAGTATCTTCTTGAGTATTTTGCATTTTGTATTTTTTGACCAGTAACACCAGTACAGAGATGACAGAACGTTGGAAACTATGTGAGTTTCACAGGTTTGCCGCAATAATATTGCCCAAACTTCAGTGGTGAATAACGGTACATGCCCAAACTTCAGTGGTGAATAACGGTACATATAATCCAAACTTCAGTGGTGAATAACGGTAAATATTTCACCACACAAAAACATGAAAACGTAGCCTCCTGTAATTCATCGTTGTATAACACAGTATTGCATGTTTGTCTCATCATGACGTAGGTTACGCCATTACATCACCCTGAATGCCGCAGGCACACGGGAGCGATAGTACATCCCCATAAAGTGTTACTCATATCAAAATATAGCAAATAAAATCGAATGAAATACGCATATATGCTCATAGAGTTATAATTAACACATAGCATGACTTTGATAAAATTTAGTTAACATAACTTGAACACATCCATGAAAATCTGTCGCGGTTCGCTCGAGTTTATCTCACCGGGTGACATTTTGAGGAAGTTACGTGAAATCACGCCTATTGACGAACAAAAAGTCCAAGGAATACAATTCTAGCAAATTTCACCCGATATCTTCCCATGCTATTTTGCAATTAGCACGCGCCACGTCATGCGCTTCGCTTAGTCTCGCGCTAGCCTTTGCGTAACTCACATGACTCAGTTGAAATATTTTGTGGTCATCACCCACGATGAAAAAGTCATCTGTGACCAAAAAAGTGGAGTTGGATTTTTGGATTTCTTCGACAAAGTCACCTTATTTTTCATAGCAATGCTTCATCGAAGTTATGTAAGGAAGTAGAAAGGATCCCCTAAGAAAGTAAGCGCCTTTTTAAGGGATAGTTTTAAGTGTAGAATGTATTTTTGACGAGGTGAAAACTCTTAATCGGTGAGCGGATTTCGCCTACCGCCCGTTTAAAATACATGGAACGAAATGCGTACAGAAATCGATGGGAAGTATTGTAGCCCCTAACCGGCCAACCGAGGGGCTACGTGTTGCCTAGACGTAGGTAAGATAATCCCTCTTTTTGTCAAAAAGCTAACATAAAATAGAAAAAGAATGAAATTGCCACTAGGAGGCACAGCGTTGGTCGAATCCATCCGAAAGTCATCGTCGTCTGTTGTCAACTTAATATAAACACATTTTCCAAATTTAATAACGATCTTGCAGAGGGTTTAGGAGATTCAGCCATCGACGACAAAAAAAAACAGCCACTTGGAGGCGCCACAGTTGTTGAAGTCGTCCGAAAATCCTCGTCAATCGTCCTCTTGGCCGTAGGGACATACATGCCAATTTTCACAATTGTTTGGTTGATAGAGCGACGGACGCCAAAAAAGAGACTCGAAAACAGTAAAAATGGACACTAGGTGGCGCAAAATAACCCGAATCCATCCGAAAATGGGAAGGTTGCGTCAACTTACTAATAGATACCTATCTGTAAAGTTTTATGGAAATCCGTTAATGACATCCGGGACAAAGGTAAACGTAAAAAAATAAAATTGCCACTAGGGGGCACAAAGGTAGTCCGATCCCTCCGAAAATTCGCTCGTGCTGTCCCATCCATAAAAAACATATCTCCTGAGTTTTGTAAACATACCTCCAAGGATTTTGGAGATAGAGCAGCGGACGCCGCACGGACGGACGGACGGACGGACGGGCGGACAGGGATGAAGACGTATTTATATGTGGGCGCTTAATAAGTGCAATCGTGAATGTATCCTTACAGCTAGAGACTTCATTTTTTCATCTTTGTAATTCTTATGATAATAAAGATTCTTACACTACCAACTCCTATGAAATATAACCTTTTGTGGAATTGGTTGTACGAATAAAATTTTTGTTGTGTTACCTAGCTGAACATGTTTTGAGGCACCCTGTGTACCAGCTACAAGTGGTCTTAATCAAAAGCTACTTTTTAATTGAAGACAAGTTTGCGGCTTTCAACTGGGTGTTTTTAATTTAATGAATTAGTGAGATAAAATTGATCTGTAGAGTAAAGAATAACGCTAGATTGAGTTCGTTAATACAAGATCCACAGTCTCGATTACGACAAACCAGCTTATTGCGTCAAAAGTTGGTACAAAACATGACGTGCTGTCGTCCGGAAAGTGCACGTATCTACGGGTAGGTCAGTCACACAAATTTTACTTAAAAACATTAACTAGTGACTTAGTCAATGAATGTGTTTCATGTTTTAATATACGTGTACCTAACGTATGACCTAAATGCTATTAGTAATTTTCAAGCGTTGAAAGGATTAATCGTCAATCAGGAGTCAGTTAAAAGTTGGTTTTAATCTCAATTTTTTTCTCGGTGTTCACCAGACGCAATTGATGTTATCTAATCAGTATACAGCTGGGAGTAATATAGTCCTAGGTATACAGGTAAAAACTAGATCTTCGTTGATAGTGCGAGATCATCGACTGTTGTTTTTGCTCTGAGGAACCATGAACGACTGCGCTACTTTCTCTATGGAGGCAATTTACTCAACATAGTCAGCAGAAAAGTGCACTGGGGGTTATTAATAACTAACAGGGAAGATCGTGAAGACTTTGATGTTGGAAATTTGATATGCGTAGGTTTAAAGCTGCGTTTCTTTAGATTCCTATTTTTATCTTAGTTGTCAAGAACTTGTTTTTAAATCCACCTTGTTAAATTTCGAGTTCCTTTTTGCACATTACTCAGGTCAGGAACGTTGTTACATTAGCCTGCTCGTGGTTGGAATCTTGCTCGTGGCCAGTTGTAAGGTGTAAAAGCTTCCGGAACACATCGGGTATTTTTGTAGCCCTGAATTTCTTTCTCGGGGGTGGGCAGTTCCATTGCTTCTGGTATGGCCCAACCCACAGGTGGTGGTACCATCCCATTAAAAGCTACTCATTTTAAAATACGGCGAATAATATGGAATGAAGCATGTATATATACGTATAAGCAATTAGTAATAACTAACACATATCAAGACTCCATGATAGCAAGTAGCAACATAAATTCAAGAAAATAACTACGGTTTTAAAACTTGACATGTTTCGGTGTCATTTATTAAACACCATCCTCAGAAGTCATAATACAGTGGCCACCTAGCTAGGCCCAGCAACAAGTAATGAAGCACAGATACAGTCAGTTACTGGGAGTGACAATGAACTAGACCAACAATGACAACCTGTGGTGTGTCAGTTGCCTATTGAGATTGGGCTTGCACCAACTGATATGTAAAGCCTCACGAATTTTAAGCTCCTTTGTTGTTACTGCCTGGTCTATTATTACAAAGTCATTGAAAGAGCACTGCTGATAACAATGATTTTGCAATAATAGACCAGGCAGTAACAACAAAGGAGCTTAAAATTCGGGAGGCTTTACATATCAGTTGGTGCAAGCCCAATCTCAATAGGCAACTGACACACCACAGGTTGTCATTGTTGGTCTAGTTCATTTTCACTCCCTGTAACTGACTGTATCTGTGCTTCATTACTTGTTGCTGGGCCTAGCTAGGTGGCCACTGTATTATGACTTCTGAGGATGGTGTTTAATAAATGACACCGAAACATGTCAAGTTTTAAAACTGTAGTTATTTTCTTGAATATCAAGACTCTGAAGACAATTTAATCAATACACATATGAGCTTTCCCATCCGGGCGCCATTTTGTGGAAATTTCGCAAAATCACGCCAGTTCCCAGTTCACGAAAAATATCCAAGTGACATAAATTTTACCAATACTTCCAGAAGATGGCATTTCAAAAACAACGAAATGCGGTTGCGGTCTTATACAGGAAATGCTCCTAACTCGTGTGACGTCACCTAAGCTTATCGGTGGTTTCGCTCGTGGTGAAAAAGTTAACGGCGATGAAAAATTGAAGTTAAAATTCTTCCCGGTTCCTTTAATCCTACAAAAATGCTTCACCTAGGGTGTGCATATCAAGTAAGGATCGCTGAAGGAAGTAAGAACTTTTATAAGTGACATTTTCAAGTGTAAAATATAATATGATGAAGCAAAATTCTCTTACTTGGCTGTTTGGATTTTTCTAACCGTCATTACATGAGGCTTAAATGCGTACATAAAACAATGGGGAGTCTCATCACTCCAATATGACAGACTTGTACCTGTGTATCTGTGCATATGCAAACTTCAGTCATACTGTCAATCGTTTTCCAATCGATGTGACTCCGCACATGGGCAGACAACGTCCACCTCCGAAGGGAAATTGGACTTTTGCTCCAATAAAAAGTTTAATGTGGTCCAAAACATCTCTTTTATATCGAAATTTTTTCTAATTCTTATCTTTTTAGGAATAATTTGATAGTCATCAACAATTTCGAAGCAAAATTCCGTCTAATGCTAAAGATTATATATATGAACATTTCGCACTAAAAAGGGATTCAGTTTACCAGCAAGCAGTTAGGGGTTGAATGCAGACGATTTTCCTATTCCTCGTTCTTTGTGAATGAAAAAGTAATGTGGTGTGTTTTAATTAAAGAAAGTAATCAATCAACCACTTGATGTTGTTGCTAGGAGGTTAAAATTTAGGTCACACCTCTGATGTAAATCCATGTGAAAACTGAACGTTCATTTCATTAAGAGACGAATCGTGTGGGTGAAGAATTCTCATTGACATATCTCGTTCATCGTATCGTGATCTTTGTCAGTGTTTTCTAATTAGGGATTGTACGGTACTTTTTCTTATCTGGAACCCACCCTCTGGCACTAGATGGCGCAGTGTGGCAAGGGAGTTCGATTCCCGAGGAATACTTACGTGGTTGTCATATACCGGAGGTGCCGCTCAGACGAGTGTTTTTCACGACCATAAATCCTTCGAAATAGTACATTTTCTTATGAAAAAATATTTTATTCTCTACAAAGGGTCCTTTTTAGGCTTGTTGAGTTGTTTAAACCATCATGCTGCTATCTATTGACCAGCTTGATGCTGACTCTCTCGAATTCGCGGTATACGCGTAAATTGTTTCTTTAAAACATTGCGTGTCCTCTTGGGGAAACTGAGCAAATCGGTGAATGTACCCTTCACGAGAACACATTGCACCTACACATCGTTTAGATAGCGGGCATTTTATTAGCGAGTGTTTGTTTGTTAGTTATCTCATTTGTTCTCATTTGAGCAGCTTTGGTCATAATATTTAATTTGATATACACACCATTGCGTCGATTTCAAGTCTATAATAACGGTGATTCAATTGGCAGAAGATAGGAGGCGCTTTGTCAACGACTCTTTTCCTGGAATCGTGTCCAACCTCTTACTGGCGTTAGAGTTTGGTTGTGAACAACTCTGGTTCGTTATGGTCAATCACGATGTGTTCATCCGGTGCATTTAAACCAGCTGAACATAAAAAGCATGATTTACAAACTTACATGACGTACCTTGTAACATAATCCAGACGATAAACCCGAGTTGTGAACTCCATGCCTACTGCTCACAATGTCACGAGAACAGAACACTTTGCTTCGGTTTACACCACAGCTTGTTTTTCATTTATGTATCTAATAACGCTTATCTAAAAAGGAACAGAGTGCAACTGAAATCATTGAACAGCGATTGAATAAGTATTTGTCTCAGAGAAAAAATAAAGAAAATGTGAGAAATAATTTTAAAATGTTGAAATACACATGAAAATCAGATCGTAGGTTGGTCTCTCGGTTTGTACATGTATGTCACAAGTCTTGACATAAGACACAGAGACCATCACGTACATTGCATAACATACAACGTATAGGCATGTTATTAACCAATCTGTAAATACACATTAGCATAATATCACATGCAATCACAGTTTGGAAACCTCGTATCATTTTTTAAACATGAGTTACCAAGGAAAAACATTACGTAGAAATCTATTTTGCAGAAGCAAAAAATGGACATTGGTTGCGGGTGCGGCACATCACTGACAAGAAATGCATGGTTTCTCAAGCGGAGTGGAATTATGCAAAAGACTGTTATAAACATAACAGTATAAGTTGGAGTTCGGTTCTGTCTTTAGCACTTGGAAACACAACATATTGACCTTGTGGAAAATCGACTGAGTATCTGAGCGCTGCATTACGTAACGCTTGCCTTAAAGGCGAAGGCAACCTTTTTCCATGTCATTTTGAGCTAAAATAAGGTTGGTTGGTTATCCTAGACGTATTTCCCACTTAATTACAGCTTTTCGTAATTTTATTAATTACTCGTCCGCTCCGGAAGTGACGTTTTAGGAGGCAAGCATTTCGCGCCAATTTCTTTTCATATAGTCTGACTGTGAGAGCTGCCGAGTCAGTCATTGTTCTACCTCGGTTGTGTTAAGGTCCGTTGTCGTGTGCTTTCATTTACTAGTTAGTCAATATGCCACACTGTTGCTGCGTACCAGGATGTACTAATTATCGGCTCACGCGCGCTTTGGGAGCACCTTTGCATCGCTTTCCGTTGGATGACACACTTCGCCGTACTTGGCTCGTTCGTGTGAAGAACGCAGCGTTACCCGTCCACGCAACATACAAAGCAGTGAAGAATTACCGTGTGTGTGGCAAGCACTTTCTGCCGTCCGATTACGAAAGGGATTTGTACGCTGAACTGATGAAGGTCCCTGCGAAACAACGTCTGAAGAAGGATGCTGTTCCGCCTGTGTTGATTCCCGGCAGTGCCCCGTCGCCACCCCCGAGAAGTGCGTTTGTAAAGCCTCGCGAGCTGTTGCCAGTACAGTGACTGGAGCCAGTGGAGGCACTTCATCTACTGTCACCCGTGCCTCCGAACGTACCCCAGAGCGTGCAATTCCTGGAACCAGTAGTGATTCGACCTGTGCTGTTTTCTCCAGCCCAGAGCCTCTAAGCAGCCCTGCAGCGATATTGAGTAGTGGGAGTGATTACAAGCTCAGTTCGACACCCAGTGAAGAG
>NMRA01000333.1:96320-250282 GCA_002633005.1 Phoronis australis
CACACACACACACACACACACTCATTTAAACAATTATGATTAATTTTTCAAAAGTATTAGTTACGCAAACACACCTATTTTTAGGGCCTAAACTTTTCATTTCGGCCAGATGTAACTTCTTCCGTAAAATACTGTAACATGATTTTAACACTCAATAACCTCTCGTTGAAAAACTCTAGGCATGTAGCATGACAGGTTGTCGAAAGCAGTTCTATGATGGGCTGAAAAGATATCAGAGGCCAAATTACTCCCGGCATTCACCCACGGCCACAGATTAGTGCTTATAAAGAAAGTACGTCGGGTTCGTTGACTAACCTTGCTGAGAAGTCGCTGATAGTACAGAACGTGCCTCAAGAGTCTCTCTTGATGAACAATAATAACAAAATGAAAAGGAAGCAATGAAATTAGACTTGATTTGATAACTACGACTCTTGATCAAAACTCAGTCGAGCAGGCAGCCGGAAATTCTCAGTACAATCTCTCGCGGCTGGTCTCGGGGTCGCAAGCTCTGATAATAGAACGTACAGGTCACGTGCGGGAGTTGGCATTCCAGGGCTATGGTTCTATGATAGATGCTATCACCATCATGACTGAAACTTTTTTACCACATTTCGGTAGGTTGCCGTAGTTAGTCACAATTATACTATAAAACTAATTATTGTAAAAGTTCACAAAGATCTTTCAAAGGAGTAACAAGATACAGTCGAGGAAGCAAAAAAGACTTGAGACAAAAATTGCCACCAGGAAGCGTCACAGTTGTCAAATCCGTCCACAAATTCCCGTCTTCTTATCAGGCACTCAAAAAACAAAAATATCCACTAGGTGATGCAAAAATACATCAAATCCATACGGAAGTGGAAGACTATTGTCGTCTCCTTAATAGAAACCAATTTGGCAACTTTCACGAAAATCCATCGACGAACTCCGAAAATGCAGAGGCAAACGCAAACAAGTAAAACTGCTGCATGAGGGCACAGTGATAGTCGAATGGGTCTGAAACGCGTCATAAAATGATGTCAGCTCCATAGGAACACGTCCGCCAAATTTCACAAAGATCCTAAAAAAGGTTAATGAGACACAGTCGTAGACGGGAAAATGCCATTAGGAGGCGCTAAAGTTGTGGAACACTCCCGTCAGATGCGGCCTTGTCATCAGAAACACAATTGCTAATTTTTAAAACGATCATCTCAATAGTTTGGCGAATAGAGAGGCGGACGCCAAAAATGGACTCGAAACTGTTAAAAATCCTCACAGGAGGCGCACAATACGTTTTATGAAAATCCATCAAAGAACTCCGAAGATACACAGGAAAGAGTAAAAAAAATAAAATTGCCACTAGAAGACACACCAATCGTCGAATTGGGCTGAATCTCATCATCAGCTGTTGTTAACTCCATAGAAACATTGCTGCCAATTTTTTTCACACAGTTCCTGCAAAGGGTTAAGGAGATACAGCCGCGGACGTAAAATGAGACAAACTCTCGACTAGGGGGGCCGGAGTAGTCAAGCACGCCCGAAAATCAAAATCAATTGCGATGTCCTCATCAGAAACACACCATGATCCTTGAGTAGTTTGGCAGATAGAAAGACGGGCGCCAAAAAACGAACTCGAAAATTAGAAAACGGCCACTAGCTGGCACAGAATCGTCCAAAGCCATCAGAAAACGGAAAGGTGTCGTCTCCTTAATAGAAATCTATTTGCTAAATTTCATAAAAATCCATCCAAGAAGTCTAAAGAAACACAGGCAAAGGAAAATAATAAAATTGCCACTAGGAGGCATAGCGGTAGCGGAATAGGTCCGAAATTCGTTGTCGTCCGTCTTAAGGTTCATAGGAACACATCTGCCAAATCTCATCAAAATCCTGTGACGCGTTTAGGAGACAAGACTGCGGACGACGGACGACGGCCGCCAGACGACCAGACAGAGATGACGGCAATATGAGGGCGCATAAAAATGGCATCCCGACGTTACAAAGTAAACTGCACTAAGTTTTGACTGAACATAAGATACTCAATAACAACAGATAACTGAAGGTGAAAATAAACAAATTACCAAGGTCAGATAGAAACAGTCGAACAATAAATACAATCAACTGGTACCAAAATCATGTTGTAACACTTCAAAAATTAACTTGTGCGCATACTTCTCAACAACATGAATATTCAATAAGTGTTAGAACTCTAGATTAAAGTACACGTAACCTTCACTGCAAATGGCGACTATAAGGGTTACCTCAGAACAAATATATCATGTAACCATAACACTACACGAAAACCTCGCTCATCATGTCGTTCACGCTAGCCGCTATGGGCTTCTTCCTATTCTCCCAAGTACAACCAACAAGTGATCGAAGTACCGTAACTTATACCTTGGCGCATGTTAGTGATAAATTTGAGCTGTGCATAACTGAAAATAACAACAAAACAAAATGAGCAATGGACACTTACAGTGCAGATTTTAATCTTGTTCGTTCTCAGTGAAAACTGAAAACGAAGTAGGGACTCAGTCCTTAAAAGGGGACTGTAGTCAAAATAATGTTGCAGTTAATCGGTTCTAACATACAAATAAAACTCACATTTGCCTGACTTGCGTGCCAAACAAAAGCCAATTCGTATTCATGGTCAAAACACTGAATTCTGAAAGCGATCGCTGATTGGCTGATGTGTCAGTGACGTGAACGGCGGGGTATCGGCTGCTTTGCACATTCATTGCTTATGTCATATTTGAAGAGTTTACATCGTAATTTATCATTGTATCAATCGTCCTTATTTTTTTATTGTTTGCCACAGTGCTGTAAAAGGTTCGCTATGCCTTTTTGTATGGCACCTGGTTGCTCAAACTCTTCGAAAAAGGCGTCTTCTAAAGGGATGGTCATCGCATACCATCGCCGGGTTACCCAAGCCTTGGCCCAAAGCTCAGTGTATACTAGATATAGGCCTACAGGTTTAAGCCGATATGGGTAAAAAATGTACAAATAAAATCTGACTCAAATAAATGTCATTAAAACTAAGTCATCCTTGAGTAAACCTAGGAAACAGGTTCCTAGATTAAACTAACTTCTGTATTTACCGGTGTTGGAAATGTTAGCGATCGTTCATCGGCTTGTGCTAGTAAAATTGTGATGTGTTTTCTTGAGTCGGCTTTTTGCGATTACGTCACCTGACCTTTACCAGTTTCTTTTCCCCCTGATTCTTTTATCATGTGTTCGTCGCTGACGGTACCTAGATTGCGTACATGTTATAACAAATTATCGGAGCTTGTTTCATTTTGTTTCAAGTTTTTAGTATTTTTACACCAGCAAACCGAATTTTAGAACAACCTTGGTGCTGCGAAGCTGTTATGATGTCCCGAAAGACGTCTCAAATTTTTATGAAATGGCGCGTGCGCCGTGTCACGAGCGTGCTGTTCTTGAAACGGACAACACACTTCTTTGTTAAAAAGGCGGCAAATTATGCTACCAAAGGACGTTTATTTGATTGTTTTCCACTTAAACGGCTGCAACGAACAATGGAAGTGTCGGGTGACTATATCAGATTTTGCATGCGCCCCCGCCGGTCCGTTAGCTTTATATGTTGATGTAGCCTAAGTTTTACGACGAGGTGACGAGCATAACTGAGTCAACTATACCCGGGTAGTCAACGGCTGTCTGAAATTTCGGGGTTAACGGAGCTCAACACACAGTGGTACGATAGTCTTCATACAGGTACAGTCGGTAACTTACCAACCCTTCAAGTTTACAGAGCTGCCGGAGTATTGGCTGACAACTGGCTGACTGGATGGCTAGAGTCCACATTGCCCTCGGCACAGTCACTGACAGCAGTTACACTGGCAAATTTTAGTCTGACGATGACGATGACTAGGTATCACTTTGTGTTGCCTTGGCTCAAACAGGTATCCCTTGTGACCCGAAATTTCACACTAAAATTTCTTATTCCGACACTATAAAAAACGCTACTTGATTGCACGCTAACACAGGACAGTGACTTTGCCCCCGCCAAATACGTCACGAGACTAAGCAGCGCTCCAAGCCGGTAATTTTTTGAGCTTCGTTAGAGAACATAAGTTTAATTTTTGGTGTTGAATTATTTGTGAAATTAATCAACAATTCATAGAAAACTATCCAGAATTTATTCAGAATAAAATACAGTTCCCTTTTAAATCAAGGGCGTTACATAGGAAGGTCCCTACTTATTTTCAATAACATTGACAATTCAGCGAAGAATTCACTCTCACTTTGTATCAAAGCCAAAAATCGACTTAGTAATGAGATTAAAACAATATAAAAAGGTCCATCAGTGTTTTCACAATTCCATAAATACGCAAAAGATTTAGGAACCTTGGTTGACTCCCTATATTGGGACTGTTTCATGCAACCGGGCATTGTAGTCTTAATTTCATCTCCATGCAGTAGACAGTCAGTTGCCACCAACAAAACGTAACGCTGTCAAATCGAAGGAAGATTGTTTTTCCGCATAGTCAGTTGCGTCAGGTGAACAGCGCACCTAATCGTGCCACTTCCTTAAACGGAGATTTGTCATTTTTAAATGCTGTATAAGGGTTATCCAGATAGCCCCAGCAATACTTAAGCAACACAGGAAAATACGATTTAATCACTCAAGCAAATGAGATAGATCTTTACTTAGCTCAATGCATAAACGTAGGCTCGTCAAATAACACGTTAAATAGCCTTTTCGCGAGATGTTGAGTCACCACCAGATCGCAGAACAATGAGCAAAAGGTCGGAAGTAGTTGTTTGAATAGAACACCATATACGGATTCTCACGGTGACGCCAATAAGTATAACCGTAAATTGCATGTCACAAGTTATGACATTTGCGTGTTCAGAGTGACGCCCAAAACATATCGTAGGAACAACACTCTCGGGTGCTACCGATCAAGTTAGGCTTTAAAACGCGCAATTAATGCAATACTGAGTGCCAGAAACGGTTCTTACAGCTGTTTGAACCGATCTGAATGAAAGATGCTCAGGGTGATGTGAATGGGTTAGTATTCTTTAAAATCATGGATATGCCGCTCTGTGTAACAGTCACTTTTTCCAACAGGCGTTAGCAGTTGAGAGTCTCAGGCTCCAAGTTTCAGTGAAAAGTCACCAGGAGTGCAGAGAAAGGAATCGGATCCGGTGTTGTAGTACGTATGCGATAACTATGGTGGGCGTGGCTGAACTGGGTTGGCGGAACTACCCATCATATTGTCTAGGTGACCAATCTGAGCGAACCAGCCTGCGTTGCTAGGTTAATTGACGCCATGTTACAACAAACGACGAGTCTGAAAAGATTGTAAACTGCCAGTCCTACGAGGAACTAGCTTAAATCAGGGCAATGCTCAACCCGTACACAGGTGGCGCAGGTTCAAGACTGCGATCGACAAGCTTGTTCGCGACGTCACAAGCGTGACCAATGTTACAAAAAATACGATAAGCGTGATAAACCTTTTGATTTCTTTCTTTTTTCAGTATAAATAATTGGTATGAGCATATCTGTCGCCACTCCTGTAGAGTAGACCTCTGCCATCAAAGTGCACACTCTTGGTTCAAGTGATTTAATTTACAGGTAAGAACAATTTTATTCCTAAAATGTTTTTATAGAAGCAAATTGCAACTGCACCTTTTGTACTCGGAATCGAGCCCAAATTTGTCTTTGGTATTTCCCGTTCTACCTTTGTGCGTACTCAAGATATGTGTTTGTAATTTTGTACAAGCAAACATTATGGTTTGCATGAATGATTGCTTAATCCTAGTTTGCACTTGTTGACCACGGCATGAGAGCCAAACATATATTTATTATTTATCATAATGACACGGATGCACCACAGAATGCTATACAAAATCAAATGAATGTGCAATGCGTCTCCAGTCCTCTTGGGCTTATAAGTCACGTGATACAAATTAAGATGTGATCAGTTACACATAACACATGCTACTGTTGCATCAAAACTTCCCAAGAACTTCTGGATAGTTTGGAAAGAAGGGAGGGTTCATTCGGAAACTCTGTTTTTGGACGATTATATCTGATTCAATGAAAATAAAACGCATTTCGTGTTCAATTAAGTTTTGGTTACTACCTAATTTCATTTAACGGTCGTCCAGAGTTTATATATTGCTAGAATATGAGGGCCATAAAGAGCAAACCAGGTCTAAGGACTCATATTCGTGGGCTACAACATGCTGGAACACACGCCTTTCTTGAATTGGTCCTAAAGTAGAACAGGCAACATCCCTAAGGAAATTTTGCGTGAATCAGGACCAGAGTTCGTAGCTTGGTAGATGTACTTTGTTGTTATTCAGAGACAGGAAGGCTTTAGAATCAAGGATGTGTAGGGTTTCTATTTGGAAATCAGAATTTTTAATAAAAATGGATAGCATGCACAGGAGGCTGTATGTTTTTGGTGCTAGCTGCCATAGCTGTGCTGTGTTCCGTACATCCAAAACTCTGACCCAGCATTTGCTTCTTAAACGAAAACAGCGATTTCAATGAAAAGTGTTTATTCTTTTCTGACAACACTACGAAGGCTTGCGTGATCTTGCTTTTCAAAAAAACATGTTCTGCGGAACTCGGCAAAGGTGATACTCCATCAGTAGCTCAGCTCACCTGAACGATAAACTCGTTAATCAACTGTAAGGCGCTTCCTTCGTCGATCACGTGATGAATAATGTGACTCCCTGTCAGCAATCTTTCCCTCGCAACCGGCAACTAAGTGGCCTCAGAATACGTTACTCACGCTTGTTGATTTCTCAAAATTTACCAAGAAAATTTCACTCCAAACTTTTTAGAATTGACTTGAGAGTAATGTCTTGTTTCAAAGATGAAAATCATCTTGAGGTAAATTACAACTGTAAGGAGGCTTCAAAGTTTTGTTCAGCGAGATTTTTGAAAACACTCGTTTACTCAAAGGTAAATGTTTGCCAGGTGAAAAGGATGTTATGTACTACTTAATTAATAATGATTGAAAAGTTTGGACTGATTTTCTTTTTTCTCATTGTATACGTGTATGCCTTGCCTATTTTTGGACGTTCTCTTTGGAAATGATGACTTTGTAAGCCCAAGTTGTGGCTGAGTGGCAATTACTACAGGTCACTAAATAATTGATTGATTGATTTATTTATTAATTGATTGATTGATTGATTGATTGATTGATTGTACGTTCAAGGCAAAGTCATAGTTACACACACATTATTGCGTTAATGTATAGTTTAATTATCTCCAACCTATGAAATATTGAATTTGGAGAATATTTAGAAAAATGATGCTGTTTTGAAGCCCCCATTACTGATTTTTAGCTAATTCAAATTGTCGTTTGACTAATCTAATGGTTGTATTAATCAACTGGTGTAGCAACGTTTGAATAATAGGTTTTGTAATATGTTCTTAGTGATTAACCCAATTTTCAGGTTCTATGTATAAGCATGTACTTCGCTTGGACACAACACTAACAGTTTGAATAAAGCCGTGTATCTGCTGTAAATGTTTTATCGAATGCACTATCGTAGTCTAGAATAAAAACAATTTACACAAATTAGTGTGACTTCACAAATGCAGTTTACTAATGATAATTGGTACAACACAGCGCCCTCAGTTGCACGTCATGCAAAAGACAAGTCCTGTAAATGTTTTATCAATCTCCGTGTGAATAGTTAGTCAAACAAAAGGCGATTTAGTGATTTCCGTTGTTTTGCTTATTCTCAGAAAACGCATTTTAAGTAGTGGTAAATTGCGTCCTCGTGGCCAAGTCACTTAAAGCAAAACTAGATAAACAGCTTTGAGAGAGTTTGACTGATTAATGACGTTAAGTTCTCAAACAATATAGAGTATCATATCGCGGCATGAGCCATAGGGTCAAACTATTCTAAAGAATATTAATGGTCATATCTATCAGCATGAGGGAAATTGAACAGTTTGTTGAAGACGTTTCTATACTAAATTTTACGTATATCCTCTCCAGCGTGAAAACAGGAGATTCCTTGGTCACACGCCACTGCACACGCTGAGCCTTCGATAAGTAACATCTCCATCTCTCAATGCTAACCTCCCATTGGTCATTTGTACCCACAACAACGTAAACATGCGGTGGCATCACAGATAATTTGTAAACGTGAAACCTTCTTCATAATTTGCCTTTTAGGTGATGAGATTTGACTTCAGCGTAACCGGGTGAATCTTGCGCAAAAGACTCACAAATACACCAACTCATTCTATGTAATTTAGTGCTTTCAATGTTTTATTTTTTCAGCTATCCCACAATGCCTTTGAAAAACAGTATCAGCACTGCAGATGAAATGCCCGAATCTCTTTACGTCTCTTCCCAAGAATGTTGATTAACATTAACATATCGGCCGACTAAACAGATCTTTACTTTTTTTGAGGCTGAGAAAGTTTGCCTTCCAAAGGGCCTACACCCCGTCAAAAGTATCTTATTTCATATCCATAACACGGGTAGAAATTGATGACCTCAAATCGGTGTGCGTACCATAGACGCAAAAAACTCGCTAAAGCGCAAGGTCATGCAAGACTTCGCGAGATATTGTCATGCCTTACAAGCAAACCACGTGATTGCACTAATATTACTCGCGAAAATCTTGTTTCGTTGTTTGCAGCTGATAAAGAGAAAGTCAGTCTTTACCTTTAAAACAGAACTACAGGTAGGCGTCAGGTTCGCAAATGGCCGGTAGGGGGTGACAGGGACGCACCGCCTCGTCCATGGTCTCTACTAAACTAGATACTGTTTTAACTCCTTAGCTCTTGTAACGACTCTCCTGTTAGTCAACTCTGTTGTCACGTAATAGGACATTCTTGATGCTCAGAAAATATGCTTGACCTTTTAACTAGTTGTCTCCGCGTCCAACGATATTTAGAAATGTGGTCTCACGCTATGGGATTCAAGCTCCAGTAAGTCATCAATCGGCGGCCCTGTCACAAAAATGTTACAGAATAAAATCGGGTTTTAAGTTGTCTGTATGAATTAAAACTGGATTTACATTCTTCACTTGGCTTTCTTCAGTTGCACCGTTTGGTCGCATTTGTATGAAATGAAAATGTATCGTACATTCTTACAGTGGAACTTTAACTGCATTTAGCAGTTGGGTTCTGTCAAATGAAATCACTAACCGAGAGCCCAACCAATCCAGAGAGCCTCTGGATGAGACAGCTGCCAAAACAGGTACATGTAGCTGTCACGCCTTCTAGCGTTTAAGCAGGAACTAGCCCGCATGGAGACCATATGGCCCTCTCGTGTACCCGTGGCCCCTCCAGTGGGAAGAGAGTTCACAGTGGAACTGAGATTTTCATGCAGAATACATTACTATACTTTCAGACAGGAAGGCAGATACATTACCGTCAGTCGGGTTAGTTCCAAAATGCGCATATCAACCTCACTAATATGCGTGGGCAGTTTGTGCGCCGTATACGTCTCGGCGCTTTACGTCCCGGATGAAGAGAAGCGGCGCTGGAGCTCGTCCAAGGTAATCTGTTCTGGTCATTGGAATATTCACAGTAGGCCTAGCAGATGTTAAATGGGTCTTCTTTTAGCAGATTATTTTCTCGCCAAATAATTTCATGAGCACATTTCTCGCGTTAATGTGTTGTTTATTAATAGAACTACGATTAATCTTGCTTTATTACATTTTACAAGTTTGGAACCGCATGCGGTAAGACAAGAAAATATTTTATATCATTTAAAGTGACAAGTGTTTATTCCAGAAATAAAGACCCCGACTCAGTGTAAAAAAGCCAATGAAATCTTGCGCGTGCATCATTTTGCTTCTTTCCTACGAGCACTGCCTCAACAAAAAACTGCAGAAACGCTGTTGCTCGCACCTAGATTGGCGGAACACTTCACCTAGTAATGGAAAAACAAAGGAACGACGCTCCACAGTTGCAAACTCTTGACTACTACCACTTCTTTAAAAATTTAAAAATTGTTTTCAGAAGTTCGAAACCTCCAACGACTTTGACGTAGTTCATCATGCCAGGCATGTGCCAGGAGAACCACGTGTCAGTGCGAGCTTGATGACGTCAGGGAGGCACAACACACAAGCCATCGACCAAGAAATGCGCAGAACAAATATTAGAAAATTACTCAAGCTGTTTATCAGCTATTTAAAAGAAAGGACGCCAGAAAAAAAGTTGACTAAGTTTGAATTAGGTAAATTAGATAGACTTTACATATGTACTTGTAAATATCACACATAAACAAGATTTGAAAGAATGAAAATTTGATTTAGGTCAGCACTGTGTTTTTTGTGATGGTTATTAATTTTAACAACTAATGGAAGAAAGACTCGTTAAACAAGATGAAAAGGATCTTTGAACTTGATTACAATATGGCCGAGACAACAGCGTTATTGTTTATTCTACTAGATATTGTTGAAAACAAAAATTCATTTTAGTAATTGTTTGTTGTTTTTACTTTCCTGTGTTTCTTGACGTGTCTAAAATTAAATGACATGTCTCGGGTACCACGATGAAAGTTAATAAGTTCTCTTCTATTTCCAGATGACGACACTTCAATGGGCAAAAATGAAAAAAGAAACAATACGAAGTACCCCAAAAATCATCGTTTTTACGCCATGCGAGGGCGCAGGAAACGGGATAGTTGAAGAAGTAAACGTGTGTAGCGTTCCTAGACCAACTTTCTTGTAAGAAAAATCGAGATCACACGAGTCCTTCTGAGATATTGTCATTTATTACAAGTGAAGCACGGTATCACACTAGCTGTTCTCATGAAATTCTTGTGTCTACGGAACTCAGCCCTATACAGGATATTTCGGTTTTCGACGATAAATTCACGGTAAAATCTTCTCAAGTTCCAGTTCCGGATAAATGAATGCACTGTAATCACTGAAGCAGAGAGCACTATTTTGACTTTTGAACATGTTGACGAACTTCAAAATTAACTAGCCGTGTACTAGCTGGTAGTGGCCAGCACAGAACTGACAGAGTTGCAAAAGACGAATGAATCGCTCAAAACGTCATCTGTTGAGAAAAACAACGACGACCGCGCTGGAGAAGAAGTGCTGCAACAGTAAACGAGAACAAAATTTGTTGAACCGAAGGAGACATTTTCTCACTCTGATTAAAAGGCAATTTGATGAATTTGTTCCCAACTTATTTGGATTTACCCAAAATAAATGTTTCAACGGCAGGTTTTTCTCTTTGAGGAAGATGGTGCTACCAAAGGTTTGGTAGGTTTTAGTATTGTAAATTGTAAGTAATGAGTGCACCGCGTTGTACTCCATAGCACATAGAGATAACGTTAAAAAGCATAGTTGGTGCCGGTCCGTGATTGCTTTGGACACCGATGCGTCAGTGCACTATTTATCATTTTATATTTTCGAAAGCAAAAATCCACCTAATGTCAACTAAAGGGGTGCTGCTGATTTTTGTTTTTTCTTAATCTATCCAGTCTTAGAGGCTCAGTGACATGAGAGTGTCCTCTCCGGCGACACTTTCCCCTCAACGGCCCATCATAGTATAGCAACAATGACGTCGCATTATCAAGCGCTCCGTTGTTATTGTTGAATAATGCACCTGACGTCATGCAACAATCAAACTTATCCAGCCGATGATTTTGAAGTTTTATGCAACCCAGCCCAGATGGCGCGAAGTTGATCGTCAATACTGTGCGATGATCTTCCAATTCAAAGCTGATTCACTGGGCGGTTGCATGAAACAGTTCTAAACAGGGACTCAGATAAGTTCCCTAAACCTACCGCATATTCGTTGGCTTGAGAAAACACTGATTGTCCGTTCCTATACAGTAACTGAGTACCATTACTAAGTCAATTTTTGGCTTTGATACGGATCGAGAGTGAGCTCTACGTTGAATTCTCAATGTTTTTTGAAAATAAGTAGGGTTCTTTTGATGCAACAGCCCTAATTTAAGGACTGTGAGGTCCTGTTTTGCGTGGGTGTCCACCGAGTTGTATCTTATTTACCTTAATTCATGATTCGTCACTGTCAATCGGACAGAACTGAGTCAGTTAAATTTCGATTTACGATTTTTGGCACAAGATATGCGACTGGTGATCTTACACAAAATTTTGAATCCGTGACATAGAGTGAGAGAAAGTTAAAATATTTTGTGTGCGGTTTCGTGAAAAACATCATATCAAAGTTTTATGTCTCATTATTTATTATGCACGGAAAGTTCGACTTTCACCATTCAAAAAGAAATATCAGTTTAGTATATATTATATGGATGGTTTTTACACAGTTCCCTTTGCCTCTGGCTGACATCAAGCTATAAACAGGATAGTTTAGTTTGTCACCCATAAGTTGATGAAGGTGGTCTTTTGAGCTGTTCATTGTATATGATATCTACAAATAAATGTTCTAATGTCTTATGTCTTATTTCCAGTGTTTTTTACGTTTATTTGAGTGTATAAATAGAGAATCATACACGAGTCTCAGGTTTAAGACATGGGCAAAACCTCTTGTAAATTTTGTCAAAATCCCGAGGATTTTTCTCTCATGAACCATAAAAACGATCTTCTTTGCTGAAAAAGTCTAAAACTTTCAACCACACGACGCAACTTTTGTAAAAACACGCTTGCGCAATGTAAAGTAATTCAGTTACTTTTTGTTAATAGGTTTAACAATTGTAAATTCCATTCAGCTTTCGTAGCAAATATGGCGCTCAAACATAGGAGGATTCAGGGGGGCCCCAGGGGGCCGCCCCCCCCCCCCCTTGGCTGGCTCAAGGAAAACAGCGCTGAAGAGACGAGTGCACCAATTTGGAATGGCAGTGGGGGGCAGAGCGCAGCGGAATCGTGTTCCCGTTTTTTTCTTTAGTCCGATAGAGTTTGGCAACACCAGCTCCACATCGCCAGCCCACGAAACTTTCGGGCCGCCTGTCTGTGCATACAATCGCGCTTTGCCCAATTCTTTGAGGCAACATCTTGCCCCCCCTCCCCCCTATAGCATCCTAGATCAGCCACTACTCAAAGATCTACTCACTTAAGTCAAAGTTAAGAATCTTCAACTCTAATGTGATGTCTGGTCTTCTTTACGGTTTAGAGCCGTGGAGACTTACAAAAACATTGGTTAATAGAGTACAGGTCTTTGTAAATAGATGCCTGCGAAAAATCCTGCAGATTAAATGGTCGGATAGAATCACAAATGAAGAGATTTGGCGAAAAACTGGGCATAAGAGGGTAGAGACTCAGATAAAGCGGCGAAAATGGAGGTGGGTGGGACACACCCTCAGAAAAGCTGAAAGCATCATAAAACAAGCCCTGTCCTGGAACCCGCACGGAAGTCGTCGACGAGGCAGACCAGTCCAAACGTGGAGGAGGACAATGGAAGCCGAACTCCGTGAAACCGGATACAACATGCAGAAAATATGACAGATGAAGAACAACAGGATTCGATGGCGTTCGGTCACAGAGGCCCTATCCACCACTGGGTGGCAAGGGTTTTAAGTCGAGTCAAGTTTCGTGGCAAATATTCAAGCTAGAATCTAATAAATAGTCTTTGAAGTATATATAAATAACAGTCAGCAATGGTTGTTTCAGTGTTTGACAGACGATAAAATGTATAGCGTATGGAGTTCTACTTTGCACTACTTTGTGATTTGTCCATGTAATATCAAAAAATACGTACTAGACAACTCAATGTTTAACCAGTCGTGTCGTAACACATTCTAAGTCATGTGAGACGACTGGTTTTAATCAGTCTTCTCACATGACTTGTTAAAACAATGTTTGAACCTCGGATCAACATGTATATACTTCACAACAAACAACAATGCATAGTCTACTACACATTTCAACGTTTTCTGTCAACACCAGACAACTCTCTGTTGCTTAGCTGGTTAAGTTCGGATATTTAGCGATAACGTATCTATCACTGTTATGACGCGATTCGGACCTAAAAATGAAAATCTAAATCCAGTCCCATCATATTTTCCAAAACTTTGCAAGTCTTGCATTTTTTCAATTCAGATAACCGAAGGGACAATTTAGCACTTGGAATTTCACAAAAGTATGTGTTTGGATAAATCGGTGTGCTAAGACAACGGTTGCACCCATTGTATGCTCCATTGTTTGCTGGGTCCAAAACGTCGAAATGATGTCTTACTAAGCAAGTGAATTGATGTTAAATGATTGCGTCGTTTTGATTGCCAATAAGTAGAGATGCCAAAATACTGGTCAGCAGTCCTCAAATATGCCACCTAACTTCTTGATGTAAAACTCAAAGTCGGGAAACAGGAAAGGATTAATGCGCAAGTTCGACTGCCCGCGTTACGGTGACGTCATCCTTGTCAGAATCAGAACTGTACGCTCTGCGCTTCTGTCGAGCTGCAAGTCTCTTGAAAAATTTGCAACCTGCGTCGACGTGTGTTGTTTACCTTTCTTCACCGTTCTCATTTGTTTAGCACACCTCTAAGTATTACTCTTGTGCCAGTTTTCAAGCCCTCTTCGAATGCGATTGTCATAAACATCTTCGCTATGCCTTTTACGCCTAGCTCAATGTATTGCATAATTCTCCCTCAGTTTGGGCAGCTGTATGCATTTTTTCATGTATAAGCACAAGAATCAATGAGTCAGTTTTAATCATTTACCTCAGTGACAGAAAGCCCAAGCTCCACTTGTGGCATGAACTAAATCGTGCACAGGCTGCTGGGTAACCTGTTCTAAATTCATTTTTACAGTTCATTTTAGAACAAATCAGTCACCAGCAGTAAAGTTGTACTAAAAGGTAATTCGGGAGTAAATTAATTGTCTGTTTTTTAATAACAGTTACGGTAAATTGACATGCTAACGTGCACAGGTGTCATGACGCTAACTTGCAAAACGTGCAATATGATTTTTTCAACTCTAGTGGCGTCACATACTAACAATTAGGCGGTATTGAAACCAACGTTATTATGTGTCTTTTGTACAAATGAACTGGGTTGATTTCCGTGTTCTACAACACGTATCAGGGTCACTATATGCATCTCAGATGACACCTTATTTTTATATTTACTTGCTGTCGAAAGTGACTGTACGGGAGCCTTAAATATTTATCGTTTGAGATTTGTTAAGTAAAATAATCTTTTTAAAAAAACCCTGTAAAATTTGGTAAGAAGTCATTGTTTGTCAATTTTTTTCACTCTTGTATGCCGATAAGGCTGCACTTTTTAATCCATTAAAGAGGCTTGGAACGCAAAAAATAGACTAAGTTGCATTATTCAGAGTGCCACTGAAACAGAATTCAACCTGCTCACTTGATTGTTCGTAGAGACTTTTAATTTCTGTTAATGCCAAAGCATTTTTCTTTTAGTTTTCAATTTCAAAAGAAAAGACCTGTCAACTGATCGTCACTTTTCTCTCACAAGGCAAAGCACGCCTCGGTATGGCATAAACGAAGCACTTTTCCCTTATATGGAAACGTGACCTTTGACCTTTGACGTAAACAAAACAATGGCGACTAAGCAGCAGCCTGTTCCATTGAGGCAACTGATGTGGGATCTAACTGTTTAAAATTGTTATAAAGGTATCGTAGTATTCAAATATATTCTAAATGCACTTGAAATTATTTTTGTAGAATTGAGTGCTTCTCTGGTTTGTCTCAAACTCTGCTGACGACGTCAGATTCGCAGTGCGGCCACACATGATAATCTGCTGTTAATATCCATCTTGTCAGTCAACTTTTTGTTGAATGGAGGAAAATTAGAAACTCTGTGGTGACTGCACTTTTTTTTTCTTAGCGGGTATTTCAAAAACCGTAAATTTTGTGACTTTTCTGGAAATTCCCACACAGGGGAAAGTGAATAACTCTGTAGTAGACGCTGTGAGATGGTATTTTCGTCAGGAATTGTTTAAAAGATATTATGACGAGCTTTCGCGTTCCATGCCTCTTTAAATTCTAATTTTGGAGGTTGAAAATTATGACCGCTATAGATTTCTTTAAAGGGTGTAAAAGAGCCTTCAGCATTAAACAAATCGCACACTGGTTCTGAATCTTACAATTCATGGGCTCAGCAGCAGCGTCGGACAAATGCGATTATTCGACTACTTTACACATAGCATTCTTGTTATGTTCTCACTCTGTGTATGATCTGAACGACTAAATCTTCACTTGACCGTGGCTTGGTTCACTCTGTTGCACGTATCCCGTTGGATCCTTTTAGCATCAGTCGTGATTGCCTGTTGGGTTTATTATGTGTAGATAAACCCCTGGTGAGCTTGTGTTTTGGATCGTGCTGCGGGCTGAGACTGGGACTGTATCCCAATGAAGTTCGGTTAAAGGAACTGACCAGAGATACGTTGATGAGTGTTTATTAGTTTTGTTACGTCATGAGTGTTTATATAGTTTTATACCATTTTATTACATGTGCACATATATTGGCAACAAATATTGCCACTATATATCACGTGTACATAATCATTTTTCTTTCATTATTTTCTCTCATAGTTGTTGGTATCGGTACAGTGATTTCATTTACTCAGGTTTTAGTCAAGGAAATTAGCACTACTCAGTATAGACTGGATAATTATGGTTAGTATTGCCTCAATGACTTCTAGAGGAATAGGCGACATAACAAAACGCAGAGATGTGTTTCAATTACTAAGAGAGAAAAAGTGTTGTATTTACTGCCTCCAGGACACTCATTTCACCAAAGAAGAAACGAATTTATCTAGGACAATATTTTGCTGATGTGGTGGTTCGAGCTAAGTTTGGTAAAATAGAAAAATAGAATGTGGTTGGGATGTTTATTTTAAGATAAAGTAATAATGTACAAAACTAACAGAATGCTTGGAATATAAATTATTTTACTAACATAATACAGATGGGCGATAAAAATACGCCATAAATATGCACGAAATGGAAACTCTAAAATATAGCTTGGAGAGATGGAGTTATACTTTACCAGTATAAAATATTACGAAACTGGAGGGTTGGAGGCGGAAAAAAATGAATACTGAGAAGAAACACGGTTTGATCGTCTGAATGCAGATAATGTAATAAAGTTCAGTGAACTCTCCGAATGGAACAAAGAACTATTACGTAAAAAAAGCTGTGAATAAATGAATCACACTGACGTCATACACAGAGACAAACAACTGCAGAATGATGGATGGAGGAAAATATTCCCTGATAAGTATATTTAATTGAAATTAAAGTTCGTTTATCTAGGACAATATTTTCCTGATGCGGTGGTTCGACCTAAGTTTGGGAAGTTAAAAAAATAAAATGTGGTTGAGATGTTTATTGTAAGATAAGCAAAAATATAAAAATCTAATAGTATAATAGTTATATAAATCTATTTTTTCTAACTTAGCTAAGATGGGCGACAAAAAACGTAAAATGCTGAAAGCACCGCCCATCGTTCTTTCTGGGGTTATGTCATATTTACCAGGAAGACGAGACTGTCTTGGTGTGTGCATTCTTTTTAATAAGTAACTTTTGTCCAGGACAATTAACGACAAACGGGAAGGAGTCTAGTAGGTATAAACTTGTCTAATTAGGAAAACTTACGAGTGAATGTACTGTTTCTTGAGGCTGGGCCAACAGGAAGCTGGAGAGAAAAAACAAACAGCGCTACCATCGGACTTGGTAGGAACTAACTAGGAGTTGGATATGACGCATGAAGGGCTGCATAATGCCCAAATTATAGGATTTATGTCAGAGTGCCATAAATCTCATTAATTTGAATTTGAAGTAAAGTCCAAAAGAATAGATTCGGATGATAATTTGGTTGCCACGGAAGTCTTGATCGAAAACAATTATCTAGTATCTCTGATAAGTTTGTACGGTCCAAACAGAGACAATCCAGATTTCTACAGAAATGTTGAGAAAAATATTTTGGATTTAAACCATGGTTTCAGAAGAGGCTTCCTTCCAAACTCCAGCGGGTTATTACCATCAAACTCAAAGGGAATAAATCGAGAAATAATACAAAGAATTTCCCTCTTAAGTATCAATTACAAACTTTTGTCGTCATGTTCCCAACGAGTTGGTTCTGTAATACAACATTTTTAACTGTGTGTATTAAAATGCACTCTTATCAAAAGGGTTCTCTTTGGGCGTTTCATAGCAGAAAATACAAGGCAGGCTTATGACTTGATGCAGTTTACGGAAAAGTTTAATAAACCAGGTATAGTTGTGTCGGTAGACTTCGAAAAGGCGTTTGTCTCGGTCTTTTGTTGACAAAAGTTCTAAATTTCTTTAATTTTGGCCACTCAATAAAAATGGGTCCATGTACTTAACAGAGGGCAATGTGTTATACAGAACGGTGCAACTTTTTTGACATAGGGCGTGGTTGAAGGCAAGGTGATCCGTTATAACCATGCCATTTTATTTTATGTGCAGAGATTAGGGGTTGGCTCTTTATACTGTTCAAGAGTGTTACGGGCATCCGTGTCGTATCGGTAGAATACAAACTGATGAAGTATGAGGAAACACTTCACATTTTAAACCAATTTGCAAAATATTCTGGTCTAAAGCCTGATCTGAAAAATGTATAAGGATAGGTTCTATGAAAGGTAGCTATCAAAAATGTACTGTGACGTAAAACTGAAATGACTTTACTGGGTATTCAATTCTCCAGTGATTTAAATAAAATTCCCGACATTAATTTCAATAGTAAGCTTAGTGAAATACAGAAGACCATAGTCATTTAGGGAAAAGAAACTTGACACTTTTTGGAAGAATAACAGTTGTGAAATCCTTCAAAACTTGTACATCTTTTTACAAATCTCCTGTCCACAGGCCTTCCCTAAGCAGTTGAACTAAACGTTTCACTGTTTTGTATGGAACGGTAAAACGGAAAATTGTCGCAAGACCATGGCTCAAGAGTATAATGTTGGTGGAGTCAGAATGATTGACGTCACTTCTTTCATGAAAGTCATTAAATTAACTTGGTTTTCGTAAACTACTTTGAGTACTACAAGTCCATGGGCAATGTTCGCAAATGGTCTCTTATAGAGAGTATAAAATAATTACTTATTGTTCGGAGATTTCTATTTTAGAAAGGTGTCTCAAATGACTTCTAATGTGATTTAGAAAGCGGTTTTCAATGTGTACATGAATTCAGATTGTTAGTTCCCGAAAACGATGGTATTCGTCAGCTTCTATGGATGAATTGGAAAATATTAATAGATAGCAAGCCTGTTGTCTATAAAGAGTGGTTTCTAAAAGGCATAACTCATGTACACGACTTGTTTGATTCTGATGATTGTTTCCTTAATCACGAGGAGTTTATACAGAAATTTCACTTTAGCCCTCAAGCAACTTCATTTTGTGGTCTACGAAGCTAATTGTACGCTAACTGGAGTTATCTCAGGGAGGGAAAGCTTCAAGTAATTTTTGTGACCGCTTCGTCCACGATTCCCCAAATTATTTTGGGTGTGAATAAAATTTACAATATTACTGTCTCTTAAGTTTGAGAAAAAACAAAGTGTCAAATGAAATGGAATGAGAAAGTAAATGTCCCGGATGCTACAAAATGGTGGTATAATGTTTTTTCCTACATCTATTCATTCACTGAAGATGTTCCTCTGAGATGGTTCCAATTTAGGCTGGTTCACAGAATTATAGGCCGTAATGATTTTTTACACAAGATTGGCTTAACTGGTAACTCATTGCGTATGTTTTGCTTAGATGAAAGTGTATCTACTGTCCATGTGTACTGGTCTTGGAATCGTTGCTCATCAGTTTTGGATTAATGTTAATAACTGGCTCGTAGATGCTGTTGTACATAGTTTAGAACTGTCCTTACAACCAGCTCTGTATGGTGTTCAGGTGGAAGTGATGGTTCTTTGTCTTGTCGTCAAGTACCATATGTACAGGCAACGGTTGAAGTGCAACAATTCCAGCCTTGTACTGTTTCAAAAGGAAGTTGCAATGTACGTTTCCACTAAAAGATACATATTCTGAAACAAAAATATATACGATGAATTTATTGAACGCTGGCAAGGTCTTGACCTTTATTGCTTACAGTGAATGACTCATAGCCTCTACTTATTTTAAAAATGTTTAAATTACTTTTGTATATTGTTAGCACTGTACATAAGTTGACCTTAACTGTTCCTTGACTAAAACAAAAAAAAATAATTAGTTACTGTCGTGAGGACACTCTAATTGTGTGATCTGTATCGTACTCATTATATTGAATAAAAAGTTCAGAAGAAAAACACACACAGGGTAGACATCCTTTTCACACCAGGTTTTGTGAAAAATAGATTTTGATCTTAGAATTATACCACAGGGAAGATAAATGTGTCCATTTTCGTCACTTATTTGGAATTGCTTAAAGCTTTCTTCCAGAACAGATTGTCGGTTCCACACGCTAGTTTTTAAGAGAACGCGTGCCCAATTTTAAAGAACTTGACAATTTTTACTGTAATACAACCCTGGGTCCACTTTTATAGGATATATTTCTGGGATATTTTCCGGGATCTTTTCTGCAAAAGTTTTATCCTTGGAACAAAGCTAACAATTGAGCAATTTCTACATTCATACGATAAACTTCTCAAGATTCCGAAAATAATTTGAAAAAAGACTCGCATGAATGGATCTTGTGACTAGACTGCAAGGTTACAAAATTCCAAACTAGGGATTTGTTATGCCAAACTGGATTCACCTTCTGTTTCAGTTGCGGTGTCCCTCGACGCCCAGTTTCTTCGCACATCCTCGTACTGTACCTACACACAGTGGCAATATGCTGCTCAAATTCTTATCGTGTTGTGAAAGTGTCTTTGTTAACATCTTCTTGGCAGGAGAACAACCACTTAAAGAACGTGGCAAAAATGTGATTACTAACAGGTGACTGAAAATCAAATCCAACCAAGAACTGAGCCTAGAAGAGCCCTAGTCGAATTATAAGAACCAGTTCAGAGTAATCTTACCCAACTACACTTTCATACAGGGGTATTGGAGCTCTCTTCGCAGGAAGGGAAAGGATAGTGTCTACATGACGTCAAAATACAGATCAATGTCCATGGAAAAATGGTAGCCAAGAAATGAATACCAAATAATGAAATGAGACAATACCTACATAGACACTACTTGCTTAAATAAAATGGCTCTCTGGTCAGCCAGAGACAACATTGTGATTTTCAGTCTATTGTGAGCCAAAATTATTTATACAATTTACCGAAATTTATGAAAGTATAGTACAGGGCAGACACAATAGCCGACGCAATACCTGGAACATGAAATGTTCACACGTGGCGATACCTGACTGAGAGTGCAAAATACACACGTGAGTCGGCGGCACATCTTTACTGGCCCACGGTTATAATATAATGAACTTTTTCTGGCAAACGGGTCTATTTTATGGGGTGTCAAAACAATTTGCTCACACAAAGAACGTCAATTTTGAAGGATAACCTCGCATGTGACGAACTTATAAAGGATGGTATTCTCGATGTCACGTGTTCTGTGAAGTACGCACTATACTCCAGTGTGAGCTGTTATGGTAGAATTTATTACTATGGCCAGGGTCGGATTAAGGTTTCCTCGGCCCTTAAGCTATAAAAAGTTCGACGCCCTAGAAATTTGAACTGTACCCGGATTCCACACCCTCCGGACGTCACAATTTTTACCTTCTAGGTTGACGCAACTTCCGAGGAACCCCTCTACCTAATAGTCGGGTCTCCCTTTTAGTGCTTAATGGGTAACCCGGCACCGGTTATGAAAAAGTAAATATGCATTTGAATGAACTTACAGTCAATGTGTCAATTACGGAACACATCGCAGATTATTTACTTAATACTGGAACAACTATGGAAAAATAGTTGAACTCGTCCAAAACTCATCAAATGTCCCTCTTCATTTATCCTTACACCAATTTTGAAACTTGTAGAGCAATTAGTTGATATCTGAATTACACAATGAATGTTTGTGGTGTTTCAGCCTAGTTAATAAGTGATCTTGATGAACCACAAAGTTTAAAAAATAAATACATTTTCAAACGTTACGTGATGAATCTGTTATTATTTTCGTAAACCTCATTCTATCATTTGCATTGACTAAATTTGTGACAGACCTGTAAACTCAGTTTAGTGACTTCCAAACACGACGCCACACTCACGAATCTGACATACGCATCCAAAAAGCATGGCTCTGGGACAGCAAACACGGCTCCGGCACCTGTGAAGAAGGCACATGGACCCTGATCACTGAACCATGCAGGTGATGCTTAAACACGGCTCCGGCACCTGTAAAGAAGGCACATGGACCCTTCACTGAACCATGCAGGTGATGTTTAAAGCAATGTTTTGTAATTTCGGAGTCGTGTTTATACAGCACATGTCACGAATTTTTGTCCGACCGGAAGTACGTCGACGACCGGTCCGAGTCGTCTAGCCGACCAGCAGCCGATCATCAAGCGTCGGCTTAGAGCCGTCAGCTGAGTCACCTCTCCGGTCGGCAATTGGGTTGGGAACTCGGTCGCCTAGATTAGACGACCAATTCGGATTATGCGTATCCTCAGTCGGTAATTACCATGTTATGGCTTAGCATCAGAAATTAGCTTTGGCCAAGCAAGGCATCGAACTGTTTGTTGTTCGTTCTCTATAGTGACCACAGTTGATCAACTTTCTCTCGACTATTTAACATACTAAAACCGAACGAACTGCGTGATATTAGAACAAGTAAATGTTCTTGTGGAATTATCGACCGCGTGGTAAATCAAACTCTACATGATCTCGCGGAAATATTTCGAACTCTAGCTCTGAGGTGTTTTTACGCATAACAATCAAGAAATTTTAAATGCTACATTGAAATTGTAAGAAAATTCAAAAACAACGCTGGACGAGCTACGACCACAGGTGTTTTCAAGCCGGGAAATGTTTCATGAGTAGCTCGCAATTGTACCCATGCAGTATTTACTGCTTTTGACTACCACTTCATGACCAATTTGCATCTTCCCGTTGAAAATTGTTTTATTTTGCATAATTTGAAAATATGCCGGTGATAGAAAAAAAGGTTTATTTTGGATACAACGTCAACAACCGAATGTTCAATAGCACCGACTTTAACGTCATCAATGCATGAATACGGCGTGAGCAAAGCTAGGATTGGTTGTGGCGTCAACCACAATCCTGCAGTCCGTGTTTGAAGTCACTTTCCGAGTTCGTAAAAATCGCAACCTTATTATTTCGAATGCAGCTTTCCGAGCCCGTAGGTGTAAATACACAATACTGGGTGTTTCGCGTGTCTTTACTCCAAGGGGTTAATACTTTGAAATTACAATCTTCGGAGTAATGGCCTTTCAGAGTTTTAACTCATCCATCTTAAAGAAAAATCCACGCGGAAGTAATTGCGGTTTCATCGATGGCGTTAAGAATAAATTAGTAATTCAGAAAAGAATAGCATGCCACACAGAAACGCATACAGCATTCAAATCTACGGCACAGGTTACAAAGCAAATTTAGTTTCTCATGGGGCGATTGGTTAACAGTGTTCAATTAGTCACTGTTCTAAGAGAATCCGACTTCGAATTTCTTGATAGAAAATTTACCTCGCTTTCTACAATGTCTTATAACAGGGGTGTGAATTTCTTTTACCGTGGTTGATAATGAAGTTACCTATGTTGCTTCGGTTTTAATTTCTTTACAAGTTGCCACTCTACTTTAGGTTTTGTTTTTCGTTTACATTTTGAAGAGGTACGATATATGCATGCGGAATATGTCCAGTTTCAAAAACACGTACTGGGATGGTGAATCTGGAGGCGCAAGTCAAGGCATCATAAAATTCAACAGTGTTTGTAATAGCTGCAAATTTGTGACTGCAAATTGTACAGTCGAAGCACACCTGACGATTAGAATTAAACGTATACAACAACGTTCATGATAATTCCTTTATTGCAGGCACTGACGGGGATACAATGTTATTAAAGGGGACAACTATTACTGCATTGAGCCACCTACACCAGGCGTCTACCAACACTAAAACGTTAAAAATAAAACAACTGCTTGGTCAATAGTCAGATATATTGTACCCACTATTTTGAGTATAACATGCATTAACCTGGTTCTGGGAAACCTGTCCACGAAGCCCGTTACTCTGTAAAGTGTCATTGTAATGTAAGTTTCATGCAAATAAATGCAAATATTCAAGGCAAATAAATGCTTGGACACATTCAAGGCGAATAAAGGTTATCTTTAATTACATGTAATTACCATTTCAAACACCTGTTGAGTGATTATTTCTGACGAGTGTAAAAATAAAAAAATCCACTATCACGATCTAGCTGGAATCACGCACGATTAAACTAGTCAACTACGCCTTTTGTGTTGGTACACAATACTGTAGTTAAGCTGGTCGGAGCTTAGTCACACAAAGGAATCGAAACGTGAAAGTTAAGTCTACTTTCTCTGAAGGTCCACCGTTTTTCTCCATTCGAAATTTTTTGGTGATTGTATTTCGTTCCAAACACAAGTGCTTTACGATATTTGTTGGAAGTCGTTTGCAAATAGTATTTTTAAATATCGGTTAGCCTCAGACGCGCTTTTTACAACATAATTACGTAAGCTCATCAGATGAAAACATGAATAAGTAAGCTTGGACCCGTTCCAACAAAACTGACTTTGCTAAGACAAATGTTAAACTTCAGTAAATGTTAAGATAAGACTTAAATTTGTTTCGAGATCGTTTCAAGAAAAAGCTCTTAAGTTTGAGTTAAGTTTTTGACAAAAGTTTTGTCTTAATTTTGACTACCCTACCCTATGTAGAAATTTGGAAGTTAAGACAAATCTTAGACTTAAGTAAAAAATGAACTTGGACTATGTAAACATTGGTTTGCCACTGTCAAACTGATTAACAACACGTCTGTAACCCTGCAGGCCGATCAGGCTGCCAGGTTACTCCTTCCACAGAGCGGGTGCGTAACGAAATACAGAATCTAGGCTGTTATTAGTGAGTGCCGTAGCATTTTAGTTTGCGTTCTTTCCAAAAATCACCAGGAAAATATATGCCAGAAATATTGTGCACCGAAATTGATGTATTCAATGCAGCGTAAAAAATTGTTGTCAGATAAAAACATGTGTGTGACTCTAGTGTACACAAAAGTTCTTTTGTACTATGCATAGTTGGTTACAATTCCGATATTACAATAATCGAATACATTACGAACGTACGTAGTTACTGTTGATTTACGTAAGGCTCTGACCACACGACTCTGGAAACTTTTGAAAACACACTTATTTCTTTACGCAGATATGCTGTAGGCACTACATGCATCGACTAAACTGGTTAATCGTCCTCAAACTTTTTTAAAACTCCGTAGCCTATTCACCGCAGTCTTGTCCGAAGGCGAAAATACTTTGAACGCACATTTACTGCGGTTTTGTGAACATACCGAAAAGCTAACGTCACGGTCGTACATTAAAAACGCAAAAAAGCTCCTGAATTGATCGGGACAGGGGCAATAAAACCGAACTCGATACTATAACGATTCAAAGACCGAATGTGCAGATTACTTTCACGTCTTGTTATTTAAAACTGGGTGCGTTGTTCACAATCGCAAAATGTTCAGTTACCGGTCGCCTTCAACCTTCGAATTAGTGGTGTTTCACAACCGAGTGTATCAGTGAGACATACATTAAAACTAGGTTGATTTATTTCACCCAGTGCAGTGACCAACACGCATCGGAACGCACGACAACCTATTACGCAAACTTCAAGAAAAACAGATCTAGCTACCGCGAACCTTTGAAGCAGCGACAGGGGAGGGTGGTGGGCTAAATGGGTGAGGGGCTCGAGATCGGGGTGTTAACGTGGTACAATTGGCTAGAATGAAGCACAAATAATATGCTCAAAGCTGAACTGAATCAAGCGAATGCATCTCGGCAACACTTCACAGTTGTACGGATCTTTATCATCTTTTTTCTTACGTGAGTTACCCCCATTTAAAGAAGCCTGGAACGCAAAAACAGGCTACATTACATTATTCAATGTAGTTATCTGCCACTGAAAAAGAATTCTTCCTGATCACCAGATACTTTTACGGTCTGTTTGTAAAGATTTCCTTTTAGTTTCAAATTTCAAAGCAAACTTATTCTGTTCGTTACTTCGTCGACTTTTCTACCACAAGGCAAAGCACGTCTCCTCATTTGGTATGGCAAAACAAAGACGTAGCATATTTCCCTTATATGAAAAATCTGACCTTTGGCCTTTGTCGCAAACAAAACAATGGCGACTTAAGCAGCAGCCAGTCCTAAAATCGATTGCTTCATTGGCTTGCCTCATACTGTGCTATCGACCTCAGATTCGCAATGCGATCACACATGATAATCTGCCGTTGATACCCATCTTGTCAGTCCGCTGCTTGTCGAATGACTGTGAGCGCATGCGCCAACCAATCATAAGTGGGACGGAGATTAGGAACTCTGTGGTGACTACAGTTTTTCCTTCGCCCGTATCTTAAAAATCGCGAATTTTTGCGATTTTTTTCTTGAAACTGGGAAGGTGAATAACTCTGGAGTAGACGTTGTGAGATGGTACTTTCGTCAGGAATTGTTTACAAGATATTTTGACGAGCTTTCTTGTTCTACGCCTCTTTATTGTAAATGGAATTCCCTCCTTTTTGCGAAAATTGTCACTTTCATCTCACGAGATGTCGTGTCAGAGAAGGACTTATTTTAACCTGAGCGCGTAGGTTCTCACGCAATTGGTAAATTTCGCGTTAAATTTATGAAATGGACATCACACATACCTGCACAAATTCGAGTATAATGACACATAGTGTCTACGTGGTTGGTGATTTATTAAATATTAATTATGAATTGAGCCAGTCGGTGCCAGGCCATTCTCCTATAAAAACCCTGGTTGAATTGAGCGTTAGCGAATACCTCACAAATCAGTGATGTCTTTAACTGCAGTCTTACTGTTGTTCAGTACCGTGGTCGGTTTATCGTCCGCTGAACCTGCCTCGTGTAAGTATTACGATTTTTTTTAGAGTAACCAAAGCCATGAAATATTTGCAAAGATAGATTGCGCGCTTTCCCTTTGAAAAAGCAATGGGATCGTAATGCCAGACGGGACAGTTTAGGTGACTCGTTCATACTTCATCAATCATTATGCTACCCCGGTGTAACCAGTGACCATGAAAACTGAACAACCATGTACTATAGACTGACACAACCGTAACTGAATCTGAAAGCATTGGGATTGGTTATTAAATTTTTTCATTGACCTTTGGCTGAAGATAAGTCTACTGGTGGTGTAGCGTGTTTCCCAAAAGCAGGCTAAGCAGGCCCGTAGCCAGGGGGTTCGATCGAACTCCCCCCCCCCCCCAAAAAAAGGTCCAGTCCCGGCCTATCCGTTAAAGATGGGATATAGATGGACAACAACAACAACAACATTCAGTTCGGAAATGAGGACATTCGAAGTAGTGAACTTTCGAAGGTAGCGAACCTTCGGTGTAACTTCGGAGTAGTGTACTTTCGGAGTAGTGAACCTTCAGAATTATGACATGTAACCTTGGAAATCTTTTCCATCAAGCTTGCTGAATGAGAAAATAATTGTGTTTGTGTCCATTTCGTAAGTATTTAAAGGGTGATCAAAAGTTGAATAGTTCTTAAAACTTTGATTACATTGTTGACAGATGAGCTTAGTTCTAATCACTGCAAATCGTGAATCTTGTATCTAACCAACGACTCATTCAGTCTTAAGCACGCCAACATCGGGTCAGGACATCGGCGACCAATAGCGGCATTTTTAAAATTTAGAAGACTGAATGGGACTCTGCAACTTCGTGAAGATTGGCAGGGACAGGGTAGCCTAGTAACTACATTTAGTTTTGACCCGGCCATGCGCGTGGTTCTGATTGGTGAGTTTGAGGCGCAGCGGCCCTAAACTAGCTCAGCCACGCTGTGAAATGATGCGACCTTGAATGTACCGTGCTTGATAACGCACCAATATTCCTACTTCATGTAATTCTTTTAAAAATTCAAGTACGAACTCATTTTTTGTATTCGAAAGACACGCGGGCAATTTTGCATGCGCATGAGACCCGGGGGTTGTTTGAGAATAGGTACACCACCTAGTGCATCCAATAACTAAATTGCCGTTTAGTTTTGCAGGTAACAGTATATCCGATTCACCCAAGGCGGAAATTTTAGATCTTTTTGGAGTAATGAACCTTTGGAGTAGTGGGCTGTTCCCATATCCAGCGATGTAAGCAAAATACAATCAGATCAAAATATTTAAGTCGATCATTCTCCGGTTAAATATTTCCGTCCGAGTATGTAATGCGGTGTAATCACTCATTTAAGGACAGTCGGTTTGAAAGTTTGGTGGGGGGTAACGCGGGAACGCTCTCATTCTGGACCACATTACATCCGAATTTGGGTCCCGTTCTTTGTGAGCAACCGTCAGGGCATCCTCATTTCTGGTATTACGAATTCCGTCTGATCTTGGGAAAATAGAGCTGAGAGTCGTCTGTATACAGATCCCCCCCAGTTGAGCTGCGTCAAGGGCCTTACCAAAAACTCTACAATGTCGACGTTGGCAAAATATCAAAGGTCCACCGTACTAGAAATTCAAACCACCCCCGCGCAATGCTGGCTACGGGCCTGTTAAGTCTTAGCCATGGAAAATCTGTCTACAATTCGAAGCCAAGACATAGAAAGACGTACCTGTAATGATAAGCCGTAGTGTAAGTCTAAACTATAAGTATATCAAGGCAAATCAACCTTTCAAACATAAGGGTGTCCCAGTGCGATGAGCCTATTAAGTAAAGTGTACCGCAGCAATAGAGACATTGCTGGGCTATCATATTACATGTTCCTCCAAAGGAAAGGTTTACGCAAGTCACTTTAAAATCAAGAGTCCTCGTTACAAAATGAACTTATGTCTTACTAGTAACTGGTAACTATACTAAGTCATATGAACGAGAAAACACGTGGGCACTAAAGTCCTTGTCTATCCAGTAACATAGTCCTGTAGCTTCAGAAGAGGTCCAGTTTCACGGGACAAACGTCTCGGACCATGTTCCTCTATGGTAGTAGGGGGTTGCACTGGGTTGTCGTCGCCACACTGTTTCAGCATGGATCGGTTCCGGGGAAGTTGGGAACCATCAGGAGTCTGGATCAGGTATGATCTCAGCTCATTGCTTGCACTAGTAACGGTGGTGGGAGCTCAGGTGCCTGTGTTTGGTTGGTATGTTGCAACAAGCTAGCTCTTCTGCAAAGGGTCCAAATCTTGCGTTCGTGCCTTGGAATCATAATAGGCCTTCTGGTGTTGTTGTCTTTCTTGGAAACGCTCCAGGTGTTACAATTCACTTCACCCTCGCTGCAGACGACCGGCGGAAGGTAGTAGCCTTCGATAATGTCGTGAGTTCAGTAAGACGGCAGGAGACGGAATTGTGTGGTCGACTGGTGTTGTTCGATACGACAGTACTGCAAGATATGGATCACGACCATCACTATAGGCCTTGACTGGAAGGTGCTTGACGGCTTGGACCATTCCCTCGGCGAATCCGTTGCTCTGTAGGTATAATGGGGAACTTGTGGTATGTATGATACCTCATTGGTGACAGAAAGATGCAAATTCCTGGAAGCTATACAGTGGTCCGTTGTCGGAATTCAGTTGCTCTAGTATTCCATTCTCTGTGAAGACCGATTTCAGGTGGTGGATGAAAGCTAGTGATGTAGTTGATGACAGCTAACGTATAAATGGAGAAATAATAATAAATGAAGCTGTTTGCTACAATAAGATACTGCTGTCCCTTGAAGTCAAATACGTCAGTGGAAACTCTTTCCCATGAATAACGTGGTATGTTGTACGGATTCAGGGGTTCCTTTTGTTGCTTGGCTGAGTGCATAAGGTAAGTTCCACAAGTCGCAGTTAAACTCTTGATATCCTTCGTGATATCAGGCCAGAATACGGAATCCTCTGTCATAAGAATGCAATTCTCTGATCCTAGGTGACCTTGGTGGATGAGGTTGAGCATTTGCTGCCGTAGTTGGTTAGGAAATGATGAGTCTGTGGCCTTTCATGAGTAATCCATTCTCACAGCTGATGTTTTCACGATAGTTCCAAAACTTTTTGAGATCAGCTGGGCATTGACTGATCAAATCTGGCCACCCGAAGTGGAAAACATCCTTCATGTGGGACAGTTGTTCGTCAGCGTCCGTGTACTCTCTGATTTTGCGCAACTTGACTGTAATTGCACGAACATTGTGAGTTATGGTATCAATTGTGACTTGGGATGATGCCTCTTCAAAGTGACAATGCATCGGCCATGACGTTTGCCTTTCCGCGTATGTAACGAATCTCATCATCATACTTCGACATCCTCAGTAACAGTCGTTGCAGTCTAGGAGAGGCTTTTTGAATTGGCTTCTTCCAAATACTTTCCAATGATTTGTGGTCGGTTTCCAAAATAACATGTTTTCCATAAACGCAATGGTGGAACTTCTCTAGCGACCAACAAGTAGCAAGCAGTTCCCGCTCAATGTTACTATAGTTCTGCTCAGTATCGGTGAGCGATCTACTTGCATAACATACGGGCTTGTCCTCTTGCATAAGGCAGCAACCAAGACCTTTTAAGCTGGCAACTCATTGTATGAGGTTGCTTTTCTTTGGATCATAGTATGTCAAAACCGGTGCATTGGTCAGCAGTTTCTTGACTTCATGAAACGCTAAGTCATGCTCACACTGCCAGAGAAAGGGGACATCTGACTTCGTTAGTTGATGTAATGACTCAGATGTTTTGACAATTATGGGCGAGAACCCATTTAAGTAGTTTGCCATACCTATAAACGAACGCAGGTCAGTGATGTTCTTTGGTGGTTCCATTTTCACAATGGCCATCTACTTTGGAAACATCTGCCTTGATGCCGTCTGGCATCCACTTCAAGCTGAAGAAAGAGGCTTCTTGTGCTTTGAACTGAAATTTCTCAGGGTTCAGCTTGACGTTCCGTTAACGGGCTCTGTCAAGAAATTCTGGGACTGTCCCTGTCAACAACACCGGTAACTCCCATTAGGTCCCCAAAGGTAGCGTCCATATGCTCTTGACAAAGCCAAATGGTAGTCTCAGTCAGGAGTACTTCCCCCATGGTGTTGAAAAGATGCACAATCGGGTACTATCGGCGTCCAGTGAGATTTGCCAATAACCACTGCATGCGCCAATGATGCTGAAGAATTTCGATCCGATGACAATAGGTAATACGTCGTCCAAGGTCTTCGTGTAGTGTTGATTGCGTAACACCGCCCAATTTAGGTCACGGGGATCCAAGCACACTCAAATTGAGCCGTTCTTTTTCTCCTTGATGACAACTGAGTTAATCTATGGTGTGTATTCGTTCTCAGCTTTGCGAATGATTCCTCCGCTTTCCAAGCGATCTAGTTCTTGTTTGAACTTTTCTTGCATGTGCACTGATATTCTTCGTGGGGGTGCTGAACAGGCGGTGTGTTTGGGTCGATCTTGATGTGGTGTTGTGCCCCTAGGAATCTGCCAATACCGGTGAATACGTCTTTGTACCGTGTGAGTACCTCTTCACTCGTTAAGGGTTTCTGACTTGTAGTGATTGGAAACTGCAGTTTTATCAAACCCAACTGCTGACTCGTCACATTGCCTATTATGACTGGAAAAACTGCGTAGCGACGACACTTCAAAGTCAACCTCCGTTGCGCGGTGGGAATCGGGAGTTTGCACACGAACTCTAGTGCTGCCAAGGTTCTCAATTTTACTACCACCGTACGGTTCCATCGTGTATTTGGTGGGTCCTTTCTTCTCCCAGACATCCATTGGGATCACATTTGCTTTGGCTTCAGAGTCAATTTTGCACATAACAGTGTGTGACGTGTTATTGACTCCTAACTTCAACTCAAGTAGGGTTCTGTCCCTGTTAGATACTACAGCTAAGTTGGACCCAGGTGCTCGTTGGGTTGCCGGAGTAGCACGTATTGGTCCCAGAAACAGCCCGTCAGCTGGCGGTCTAGTGTTCACTGAGGCATCTGCTGCGTTTACACCGTACATCTGCTTATGTCGATGGGAACGTGCTTTTGTGAAGTGTCCTGCTTCCTTGCAGGTGTGGCATCTACCATTTCTTGCTGGACACCTATGTCGGGGGTGATGTACGCCAGTACAGAAGGGGCAACGTTCATAATTGGCGTGAGCATGAGGAGATGTCACTGGGGGAGGCCTTTGATGCTTGGGTCGCCATAAGTCTGCTACGGCTTGCTGTGAATAGCATTGACAGTCGGCGCCAGCTGCATACTTTGTAACTGAAGTTCAGCAGACTCGTCGGCTTTAGCTAATTCACGAGCTCTCGCAAAAGTTAACGCATTGCTTTCTTTGAAACACTCTTTGCGTACCCTGTCGGATTGCAAGCCAGAAACTAGATGGTCCCACAGAAAGCGGCCATGTGCATCAGGGGGGTCAACAGCATCGGTGACCAGGGTTCCAAGTCTTGCAATAAATTCCTCTGGAGTCTAGTTCTCTTGTATGGCATGGAGAAGAACCCATGCAGCCATCAGTTGGTGGTAGCAGGGCTCTACATGTTTTTCTAAATTTTACGAATAGTTGTCCAGCACATTAGCAGCATCAGATGTAAGTCCCCAACTGTTAAATATTTCGAGACCTCTGCTGCCCGCCCATAACAATAAGTACTTACACTTAACTGCTTCCTCAATCTTGATTCTTGGCCATGTGGGACCAGTGAAAAGCAATTTACATTGCTGTTTCCACATTTTGTATCTAGCGTAAGTGCTATTGTCCATGGACCAGTCCATTGAAGGGCCCTTATCTAGATAAGCCGCCATCCTGACACCATGTAATGATAAGCAGCAGTTTAAGTCTAAACTATATATTAAGTATATCAAGGAAAATTAACCTTTCAAACATGAGGATGTCCCAGTACAGTGAAGCTGTTAAGTAAAGTGTACCGCAGCAATAGAGACATTGCTGGGCTATCATGTTACAATACCCTGCTCTGGAGCAGACAAACCTCAACTTTTGGCTCTATATACTAGACTCTTAGAGAGACAGGCCACCATGAACGTCGTCCACAAGCGTATTTGCCCTGAGCAATGTCTTTGCTTTCGTCTGAGCTGAAATGGGTTACTCGTCTGGAATTTACCTGGCGTTACGTCAAGCTGTATTGGCGATTGAAACTAACCGCACAGGCAGGGCTCGGTCTGAAGCATCAACGACTACTTAGCGCTATAAAAGTGGTCTCATGTGACAGGTGACTTGTGGTCTCGCGATTAACTTACTGTTCGTGATTGCTAGAGACTATGCTCGGCGAATAAAGTGACAGTCAGTGAAAAACCAGCTTGTAGAGCCTCGGTTTCGAGCAATGGTGAACTTTCAGTTATTTCCAAGCCAAGCAGTCACATCTATTTTGACTAAGAAACTTGAGACCTGTTTCATAACGTAAGTTGCCAAAATCAAATGTTGTTTTTGTGAGGCTAAAAAAAGCGTTTATGAACCCGTAAGAATTTGCTTCTTGGTGCGTTGCTGATTCGTGTTTATTAAGTCTTTTATCACAGAGGGAGTATCTTTTCAGGCTGTTATTTCCCTGGACAATACGTTTACGACACAGAAAGCAAATGCATCCACTACTGGTGCGATCCCGTCGGCAAAGGAAGTAATAACTTTCGCTACATTAAAAAGCACTGTCCAGATGGTTATATTGCCCACGATGAAACAGCACCTTGCGCCTTCATTGGTGGCTTCCACTCCCTCTGCAAGAGGAATAAACCTATTCCCAAAGAGACTTGCAATGGTAAATATTCTGATCAAATCCAAGGATGTTCGCTTGCTTATGTAGTACTTTTACGTTTAAGATTTCACCATATTGAGCGATATGATATTTCGTGTCGCACGTTGAAGTTAATCAAAATGCTATCCAACATTGTATTGAGGGATGTTCGGTGTGTCAAAAGTGGGCAACTTCAACCTGAGACAAATTAACGAATTGTAACTGCGAGCTATATTCCGACAACAGCATAGCCACAAAAAACAAGATGTGTTAACTTGTTTCACGAAGCAAAAGTAAATCAAAACAACCCCACACGCGCCACTGTGTGAAACAGGATATCTCAATGAGGTTACACGGATCTTACCCATCAGTGCTCAATATACCGTTAATTCTCTTTCATTTCACAACTTGCTCACAGCGTCATAGATGTACGCAAGGTAAAAACAATACATATAGTATTGAAAAGTGGGCTTGGTTTGTGAAAAACAAGAAAATTCGTGGACGGAAAGAAATATCTCTCCAAAGATATTTATTATTCAGTGCTGCTCGTATGATTGTCTTCCTTTTAAGTTAACGCGATTTTTCCTAAGATATTTCGTTTTTACAGTTTAGAAACACCGATGTTTTAAGAGTACCATTAGTTCTTGACCACAGAATCAGTAACAATCTGATTGTGAGCGTAGATATAAACAAATTCAAGGTCAGCTTTCCGTTTTAACCTAAAAATACAACCAAGAAAAAACATCGAGAAACACATCACGTGTCAGCGACATCAGAGCTAGCAACAGCACACTTAAATCATACCTATTCCATTGCTGAAAAGTAGCTGTGTTGTCACAAAATTAATGGCAATGACGTCATACCTCCCATAGAGAAGGCAGGTACAACGTGTGTTATCGTATAAAAATCACCTTCTACAGACATTGTTCTGAAAACAAAAGAAATGCTGTCTCTGTTAATGTCTTGGCTCGTGAAGGTAATATAGAGGACCGTGCTTGAGTCTCAGAAATCAGCAGGCTATGTTGTCCCTCAACACAACAGAGTGTCACTGTTCCTGTGGCGACTGTACATGGTGTGACCATTTGTTGTTATTGCTTTGGCAGTTGGTGACACGTGGTGTACTTATGTTCATCCTCGTGACGCTTTTAAATTAAAAATTGAAAACACAAGCAAAACTTTGACCACAAGGCATGAACTTGTTCATATCTGCGCTCATAATCGGGTGGTTTCAGCTGTTCCAGATTGAAACGTTCGACTTGTTAAGAAAATGCCGCCACACGCAGATATTTTTGTATATTTATATCTATAGGTCATCAGAAACAAAAGAAGACAAGTTATTCGTTTTTTGGATGCTAAGGAGACTTCCAGGTTGGCGGTGCTCCGATCATACATAAATGTGCAATGGCTATGTAGCCTAAGTAATGAGCCCGTGCTTAGGTCTTTTTGTAACTGGTTTTAGATTTCATCGTAACGCCTGTTTTGATGGAACATGTACGAGAACCAGGCAGCAACGTGGTAGAGCCCCCTGTGGGAAGTACTGGCAAATTTTCTGTCTTTTTCAGATTGCCTCAATCGTGGAAGTTGTTGCTTGAGTAACCATATCGTCTTTAAAGCAACGGTCGGATGTAAGCGTTATTGGGTGACCGACATGCGCAGTAACCCTCTCCATACATCAAATATGCCGTGTCCTTCTGGTACACGTTTCAACACGGATAAATGCGGCTGCACTTATTACCCGGAAGGAATATCTAACACCCAAACGGACTGTCGCTTTTAAAGCAACAGGAACTGTTGTCATGGAAACAGTACGTCACAAAATGGCATATTAGTGAATCTTCATATCCGATTGATAAAATGAAAAATTAATTATTGAATATCTCTCTTTCAGTGACCGACATTTGTGCCCATGTAAGAATTATCATAATGGAATTAACTGAAATATAAATGTGCTTGAGGAATAAATGATTCTTTTCGCTATAATGAAGTATGCTTATGTCAGTATTTTACCGATGATCACTTAAAAACTGTATCGACTTTGCAAAACAAAAGATTCTGCTTTTGTAACTTACAAGTGACTCAAATATAAACACTTTCCAGACTTCAATAAAGACGATATAACTTTTTCCACTGACAACTTTCAGTACAGTTGTTGAATATTTGCTGGGTGAAATATAATTATGCAAATTATGCAAGATTTAGCACTAAGCTGTGTGCATGTAAGTACAGAAGTTTTGCACATTAAAAAATTAACAAAATTTATTTCATTACATAACAAGGACGTTTAATATTTCGACCCAAATAACTAATCTTCGGCTCTGTTGTGTGTATCGAGACTGGTTACAAGATCAGCCTTACCTGACTTCTCACGAATATGAGGTCAACACACAATAGATAGCTGATTACAGCACAGGTCCACTATACGTCTTCAAACTGCAGCGACGGATTTCTCAGCCACCCAACAAGTGGCGCTCTCCGCAAATCAAGCAGCTCTCCGTCGCTCTCCGACAGTTTGCGTCGCTCTCCGTGAAGACTACGATCGTCTGCCACTCTACTCACACAATATTCCTCCCTGATTATTTTTAAGTTCAAACAATAATAAGTAAGTATACATCAGCCAAGTTCGGAAATTATCATCACTAGGTACACCTAGAATCCAACTGGCGGAAACATTAAATTGAACACATTTACACTTGTTGTTCCAATTAATACTTTCTCCTAGGGCTCACGAGTCCTCTGTCTCTACTTTCCTCTTCCCAACTCATCAACTAGATGGTGTCTGCTGGGTACGACCATGGTCGGTCGGTGTTAGAGGATACCTGTAAGATCTGACTTTGGTCGGCTGACCTTGAAAACAACGTCTGACGTAACCGACCATGGTCGGCCAGTGTTCAGGATGGCGATGTTGATCAGATTTATTTCGACTGTGTTCAAACAATCTTCGGTACGGCAACGTTTGCCACCTTCGTCTACGGTTGGACTGTATACAGAGCAAAGAGGATCGTTTGGTGCGACTATGGTCCGCCAAATTGCAGTTGAAAACAGTGTCAAAGCTGGACTCAAATCTAACTTTGCTGATATCATCCCTGCCTCACTCCACTTCGGGTGCAACGACTAGCAGCCGATCTGGGAGACTGGCGCTACTGGCACAATATAGGTACAGTTGAATTCGGGAAGAGCTGCAACATCTTCCTGTGTCAAGTGGAACCAGGTTCCACTATTTGCAGTCGTCACACTGCACCACTGTGGAACCCTCGTTTTGTATGAGAGATGCAATGTACCTGAATATCAGTGGACAAGGCTTTAATTTTTCCCCTTCCAAAAGTTTGAGATCCTTTCTTAACCTTACGATACCCTCTGGAATTAGCCGTCTTTACATTTCTTCAGCTTAGCATGATCGTGTTCCCACCGAGGGTCTAAATCGCACTTTCTAGCAAATATAATGGCGGGATCGGACCAAGGAGGGTACAGATTTTTACTTTGACCCACTGGTACAGCTTTCCTGAAAACACGGACTGGATCCCACTCTTGGCAATCAAACTTCCGCACTTTAAAATCATAATCGTTTTGGCCCTTTCCATTGCTCTACAAAAATTCTCCCTTGCGATTTCGTGAGCCCGTGAAAGTTTCCAAATCAACTCGTTTGCATAAGTTGTAGAATTGCCAGTAGTATTAGCCTTGTACAGCCTAAAAGATACTTCTGTAGGGGTTTAACTTCCCGACCTAACATCATCATGTTAGGTGTTAAATCCGTAGATCAGTTTTTGCATTTGCGCAACGTTCCTGCGATCATTAGAGACATATTGGTCCCAATGTTGCGGAAACTCACCAACAATTTGTACCACTATCGGAAGAGATTTGAAATGGACAGCCAAATCTTGCAAAGACATGGTCAACCAACGCTCTAGCTGTCGTTTCCGCACTTTGATCTGGAAGTGGAAGACACTCTACCCCCTTCATGAATTGATCGACTACCATCAGAATATACTCATTTCCCGTTGTCGGCAATCTACCTAGAAAGTCTTTATGCACCCTTTTCACCGGTACCTCTGCCTGGTACTTTACCAGTGGCGTTCGAGCTTTGCGTATCCGACCTTTGCATTGGTTACAGACAGCACAAGCCTCCTCAAATTCTCCCCACCAGACAGAGACGGATTGTCGCGCATCTGCATAGGCTACCGATGTGACCCGTCGGACACTGGGTGGAGTGGTCTTAGTTGCTTCACTTATGACCTCGCAGGTTGACGTAGTAGGCGTGTTGGGTCTTGTTGGCTCTGTTGTACAGACCCATCGTCTATTTGGGAGATCTACGTATTGGTGGTGAACTCTCTTCGCTGCTCTGGTCTGTCCATCACAATAGTCATAGTTGTTCATTTGCTTTTATTTGTATTTATCTATGTTTTTTTAATCAATGAGTCTACTAGTATATTTGGCAGGTACTCAGTTGGTTACTGTATATACAGTGAATATGTATTATTACAATGATATTATAATAATATAACTTTGAACAAGGAATTAATCTTATTTTAATTTGCGTGTCAACAATCCTAGACACACCCTCTGTTCAGACAGGCCCTGCTAGAAGTCAATTTTGAATTTCTCGTGAAATAAACGAGAACTAATCTATTCAGTACAGTGGCGGATCTAAGAAACCACGATTGTAGATGCGCACTGCACCGAATGGGGGGAGGTCGGGAGGGGTGTTTGTCCCCTCCCGCCCAGGAAATTATGAGTTTCTGCTCCACTGTGCAATGAAGAAAATTACTTCATTTTTTAAAGAAAATGGAATCTGAGTGATGATGAAAAAACAGAAGCTGCTGGTAAGATGTCAATTTTAATCGAAGCCTTAGTGAATCACTCAGAAACTCATAATTCTCTCTTTGTCAAACCTTAACTTGAGACGATTTCCAGAGCAATCACGTCATTATTGCAAACACAAAAAAACGGATTTGGTCTTTTGGGCAATTGAAGACTATTTTAAATACAACAAATTTGTTACGAACTGATTGCACAAAATATAAAACATGTAATAGATCTAAGCATAACAAAAAGAAGGAGGTTTCGCGCGCAAACGCTGTGGACCATAAACAAGTAGGTCTCTCGGTATCAAATTGGGAGTTAATTCGTCGTGGTGCAGTGGTCAAGCACTCGCGCGTTATCTGCCAGGTCGTGAGTTCGAGTCTGTGGGCTTGCAGTTTTTCCCGTTTGACACTTTCTCCGTTTAATTTGTATTTTGTTGTCTTGTTTTTCTTGGATAATACTTCGGGAATCAAGGAAAATGCTTGATTGTTAGAGGAAAAAACAGAAAAATTTCCTGGGCGGGAGGGGGCAAAACCCCTCACGACCTCCCCCATTCGGTGCTATGCGCATCTACAATCGTGCTTTGAGCAAATGTTTACAGACAAAATGTTGCTCCCCCCCTTGTGATATCCTAGATCCGCCACTGTTATAGCTAAGTACTAGTGTAGGCCCTAGCGTTACTGAACGCAGCCCGGCTTCGATTTCCCGCCAAAACGTTATATCACTAGTGACATAACTAAATGGGTTATTACACGGCTGTATTTGCCATTCGACGCTAATATTGTGGTATAAAAGAAGTTATCAAGCGTGTTTAACTTCAATATGTCCATGATAAAGATTGTGTCATAGATAACATTGCAGGCACTGATTTGCAGTTATGTATTAATGATCAACTATTTTTAGAAACTCTTCTGATGGAGATTCGTGGTGGAACAATTTCTTTTTCTAGTTATTTGAAAAAAATAGGTGGACAGATCAGAGTCTATGTTTTAAGTCGAAACTGATAAATTGGAAAAAGCAGAAAACTTGGACACAGGCTTCATTGCCGAGAAGCGCTCTCAGTTGATTGAGCTGAGGAAACAACGACGGCATAGCAATATGATCAGGTCCAAAGCGAGATGGATCGAGGAAGGGGGAGGGCCCCCACCCTAAATATTTCTTACATTTAGAAAATAGACATTTTACACGTAAACAGATGCCTTTGCTGTGGAAGTCAGATAATACAAAAACAGGAAATGAGTCTGAAATTATACAGGAGACTGCTCTCTTTTATGAAAATCTCTAGAGAGCTAGGACAACTACTGATGATAACGTAGGCGATTTTTTAGAAGAGTTAACATGTCCTAGGCTGTATGAAAATGAAAAAAAAAACTTGAAGGTCTTTTAAGCTATGAGGAAACCACCAAATGTTTGAAAAATGAAAAACAATAAGAACCCTGGCTCTGTTGGGTTTACCATTGAGTTTTTTAAATTCTTTTGGGATGATATAGGTATTTTTGTACTCCGATCTATAAATACCAGCTTCGCTGTGGGTCAACTACCATCCACTCAGAAAGAGGGTATTATTAACTGTATCCCCAAACGTGCAGACAAAAGTTAACATTTTCTTAAAAAAAACTGTCGGCCTATTTCTCTTCTCATTGTAACCTACAAAATCGCGTCTGCAGCAATTGCGGAACGCATTAAGTCTGTGCTAGAGAAAATTATTCATGAGGATCAGAGTGGCTACATCCCGGGAAGGAATTTGGCTGATAACATTCGTGTGCTATACGATCTGTTCTATTATTCCGAGAAGATCCAAATACCTGGGCTACTACTTCTTATAGATTTTGAAAAAGCCTTTGACTCGTTGTCTTGGTGTTTCATTGAAAAAGTTTTATCTTTTTTAATTTTTTGTGGTCAATTAAGAGATGGGTCAGAGTTTACTATAAAAATATCAAATAATGTGTTATTGTGACCCATTATCTCCTTAGTCTATTTGATATTTGTGCGGAAGTTTTGGCTCTCATGATCAGACACAACAAAAATATCAATGGAATCAAAATTATAGATCGTGAGTACTTACTAACCCAACATTCTGATGACACTTGTTTTAGATGACTTAGGGATGTCTTTACGGTCTACTTTGAATTTCTAAATTTGCTCATTTCTCCGGCCTCAGGGTCAATGTTGAAAAAACAAAAGCCATTTGGTTTGGCAGCATGGCTAACAGTGTTGGAAAATCTCTCTCAGAGAACAGTTGTCATAGACCAAAACAAGTTTCATGTTCTTGGGGATTACTTTCCAAGTCAGCTTAAATGATATGGCAGGCCAGAATTACTTGATGAAATTGAAAGATATTGAATTAATTTTGAAAAATTAGTCCAAAAGAATTTTGACGATCTTCGGGAGGATTACAGTAATCAAAGCGCTTGCGGTTTCAAAAATTGTACATCTTCTGGTATCCTTGCCACAGCCTTCGAAACATATTTCTAGAAAAACTGAACTCAATGGTTTTTAAATTCCTCTGGCAAGGTCGCACTGACAAAATTAAGCGCTCCCGAGCTGTTTGTAATTATAACGGAGGAGGTGTTAGAATGATTAACATATTTTCATTCTGTAAGGCTTTAAGATTAACATGTTAACAAAATTATTTTGTAAACGGTCAGTCTAAGACGGGCCATTTGTTTCATTTGATTTTTCCTGAAATTAGGTATGGAGTTGACTTTCTCAAGATAAATTTGCCTAATATTGATAATCACCTCTGGAATGTGTAATCTCCTTTGGAAATTGTTTGAAAATCAAAAGTCAGATAGATTTTCTTAACCAACCTTTATAGTTTAGCAGTGACCTGCTGGCTGAGGCAAAAAGTATTATCTACAGGAATTTGTGCCACGGAGGCACAGTCTTAAAAAGGACTTGTTTTCCCACACGGTAATATTTCGAATTTATTGAGGATGTTTTAGGAATCAAAACGAACTTTGTGCAGTATAATAGTCTAATTTCAGTGATATTTAAGTACCAACAGAAATGTGGTATTGAAAGAGTTTTGATGCGTATTGTCCTGTTATGCCAACGATTTTAATGAAACTCAAAAGTGGTGGGAGGGGGTGTCGACATATTTGTACACACTAAATATAGTTCCGAAGTCTCAAAAGCGGAGTCAAAATGGGCCAAAGAATTGAACATAAATATAAATAATTTTTCGTGGGAGGATGTTTATTCCCTTTTATATAACTCAACAAGAGATGCAAGAATTAGGTGGCTTTAGTTCAGAATCTTGACGAGAATTTTGACTGCTAATTCATTTTTAAAAATAATTCAAGTTACGGATGACGACTCTTGTTCCTTTTGTGGACAATCGAAAGAGACTTTGAAACATTTATTTTGGGAATGTGAAATAGTAAATTCATTCGGACAAAAGTTAATAATAAAATTTTAAACAAAGCAAATCCCCAGTGTGTCGACACTCTCCCCTGCAATTGAATGTTATCTTTGGCTTTCTTGATGAAAAGGAACATTTTAAAAACATTGTTTTATTATTGGGTAAACAGTTTATTTATTCCCAAAAGTTCCGATCAAAAAGACTACTTCTAAGCAGACTTTTTAACTTCATCAAACAATATTATATTAGTGAAAGGTATAGTGCTCGTAAGGATTTGAATTCAGAATTTGTACAAAAAAGATGATGTAATTTTGAAATTGTTTTTCTTAGTAGTCAAGAGGATTAGATGTGAGGTGTGCGTGCATGTGTGTGTGTGTGTCTGTGTTGTCAGTTTCGTATTATTGTAAATATGCTTATTGTGAATAAATGTTAAAAAACTGAAACCGTGAGAAGGCCAAACGTGCCTGAGAGAAGAATTTACTTTAAATTTCTCGGCTGTGGGACGCGCAGTACGTATATCAGATTAAGGCCGGGTAGGGAAAGGAACGGTTCGAAATAATGTGTGGGAGCGGAGATGATCTCTTTGTAAGCACATAATTACACGGTGTGGGGATACTACAAAACACCAACAAGTGCCTGATGATGCTTGATCGGGGGTGACTTCAGATCCGTGAGAGAGGAATACCGTGTTTGAGAGAAGACCATTCGTACGTTGGAAATTAATCATACAAGAGCGATGCACAGGAAAGGAACTGGGCCAGTGGTCTTTGCTTTTTACATTACGGCGTTCTCCCGTTGAGTCCAGCTTGTTCGGTTGTATAACACAACAACAAGTTGAGCGGATGACCGCTGTAGCTAATATCTTAAGTCTATTCTGGCATTTAGGCCTGGAGGGTCAGCTCTGTTTTGTTTTATGATTGCTCTAATCTCCAACAAGATCTTATCTCGCCTGACTGGAATGTGCTGTTAACAATAAGTTAAGCAATAAAATGTTTGAACATAAACCAATAACATTTTTGAATTCCCCATCAAATAATAATCATGCTAATATTTTTGAATCACCAAAAATCGCCCATCACCGAAGTTAGGACAATCTATTCTGTCCGAATATACCAACGCACTGAGTTTGACTCTGATCGGCGAATAAGCCTGGTAGATAGTGGTCCTGTCGTCATATCAGACAAAAGACTTGCTCTGCAGTTAACAAGTGAGCTAGATGTTATCACAAACTCACATTCGCTCTATAAATCCCAGAATGCAGGAGTCCCAAATGAACTTTAAAAACCTGTTATTTATTTGTATGATCATAATGGGGTCATTTTTTCGCAGTAATTTACATTAGACCCCATTAAAAGCGACCTGGGTCATATTTTAGTATTTAGTCACGTTTTTTCCCGTGTGTGGATGGGCGCAGGTGGTTACCAACCGGTGCTAATAGCATTCGGTGCGACGGATAGACTGAAGACTCGTTGGAGTTAATTACTTTATTAACCACGACCGTACGTTCAGAAGCCTACTCAAATAAAACGTCCGACGTAATGTCTGTTTTATGCTCCAGCCAGTGCTGCGAAGCCTTGACTTGTGATGAACTTCTGAGACACTTTCAGCAACCGTAACATTCGCTGACTCGTGAGAGAGTAGATGAGGGCGAAGCCCTCAGACAGCTTCGCGAGATCGGAGGATCTCGCCTTCTGTCCTTGCTGTGGTTGGTGTGGACGCGGATTGAGGGCAGGACCTGGTAGGCCGGTGGTGGTAGAGGTGGTGTGCTTGATCTTCTTCTGGAGACGAGACGCTGGCTGGATGGCAACAGCGTTATTGACATCGTAGAGGTGGAGCTGGCTTGATGGCAACAGCTTAGAGTTGGTTCACATGAAGCCGGCTTTCTGGCAACAGCTGTCATGCTACTGATTGCTTGTCTTTATACTGCCCCGTCGGGACAGTTTTTTTTTCCTTTGTCTTTATACTGCCCCGACGCCCCTTCGGAACAGTTACCAGTAGCGCAGGGCCCGAACCCTTAGTGCTCCGGTACATGGTTGTCACGACAGTTTGGTTGTCTTTATACTGCCCCGTCGGGACAGTTTTTACCAGTTGAGCAGGGCCAGGACCCTTAAGTGCTCCTGGAATAGGTTTGTCACGGAAATGCGGCGTAACGTGGCTTCGCGGAGTGACTGCAGCCTGTCGGAGACAGTCTGCATTCCGGCGAGCTCGTGTAGTGTGTCAATTCGGCAATATCTGGGCTGGCCGAGAGCAATTCTCAGCGCCCAGTTTTGTAGTTTCTGTAGTCTTTCGATTGTGGAAGGAGCACATGCGCTGACTCAAATAACCTGCTGTCTTTATATCTGGCTGTCTATTGACTCTCGCTGTAACTGTTGATTCTCTTCACTGCACACTCTACCGTAACTCCCTCAACTTAACTGTTAACTGATTTTCTCTTGAACTGATTTGTACAAACCTTGCCTTTTGGTGTAGACTAATGCAGTGTTGTAGAACTTTTCACCAATTCAAGCACGTGCCAAAACTTTCCGGAATCTACCCAAACATTCTGCACAAATATGCTAGACTCTAGCTAGAATTTTCCAGACTACATTAATCACTGTCATTCTAGAGTCTTCTAGAAAGTTCCACACTATACTGTACTAGTAAACAAATTACATCATCACTGGACTGAACTCAGGGGTCATGCCAATCAAACAGAACAACACAACAATACAAAACAATACAAGTAAAACATTGTCTGTCTGCATTCTGACAATGTTACAAAGTTACCCGGGGGGGTCATTTTTGAATACTGAAAAGGCGAGTGGGTACCAAGCACCCGAGTGAGTGGCACGTCTCCTGGATATACTGTATTTGCTTCGAGCGTCACGAATTAAATGATAAATTTGCGCGATCTTACTGGTTTCTCTTGAAAAAAAGCGAAAAAATAAATCGCTCGCAGTGGATTGGCAAGCGTACAGCAGCACAGGCAGCTCGGTAATGGGCCAATGCCGGGTTGCTATGTTCTATTGGTTTGATATTTTTCCTATCGACCGATTGACTCTTAAAAAACGCACACAAATGCTGCATCACATGTTTTTATGTTTCTGAAAAGAACTCACATTCTTCCACCTCTTCATGTGTTAGTTATCGCGGTTTGAAAAGAACACTTTGCCCCGTTTGTTTACAGGGCTCTTAACCGTGTAACGTGACTCAGAGAAACCCTACAATACAACAAAGTGAGAAAATGGATTATGATCGAATTTTAGCCTTGTCATGCAAGTGGCATAGCAGCAACCATTTCGTTTCTGCACTGGGTAATGTTTAATAGCCGCGTGCTTGACACACATATGCGTGTACTGAATAAACACACATTTGGCCTATTTAAACGGTGTGTTATTCATACTGTATGAATACAGGACAGCAACGTGAACATACGTCAGCGACAGTAGAAATTAAGAGGCACTCCGAAAAGGCGCACCAACAATTTTCCGGGATTCAAATTTCTTGAAGGTAAATTTTAAGCACCGATTTGTCTGTACAGCAAACCATATAGGCTAAACTTCCTCCATCAATCATGACAGTTTGTTTGCGTAAAGCGCTACCTGTCGAGGATTCGACCAGACAATCAGAAACGCCGGTGAAAAAATTAAAGGAGAATGCTACCCCATTTAATTAGTGTTTTTTCCGCCTTAATCGGCCTATATCCACATCGCCTCTTATACGGCCGCGACCTCACCTTGCCGAGAGCTGGTGTCGCGCTAACTGTGACGAAGGTGAGAAACACGTAGCGCCGGGACGTCAGTGGTTCATCTACAGAGTGAATGCCGCTTTTGCGGTGCGTCGTTCCCGCTGCGAAGAAAGCGGGTATGCCGTTTTTTCGACTTCCTCGAGAGCCCGAAATGCTTATGAAGTGGCTCGCGGTAGTGAAGAATGAAAAGTACGCTGTTAAGTATGAGGCCGTGAAACATCTCCGTGTCTGTGGCTGGCATTTCGTCGACAGTGATTTCTCTGACGAATTCCGGCTTTCCAAAGAACCACACGTACCTTCCGGTGCCAGTGCATGTTCACGGCGCCTCTCTAGTATTTCTTGATCAGTGTATTCCGGTTCGAACTGATAGCCTAGCTGTGAAACCTAACCGACGGATCCGACCAGTGAAGTCTTCGGTCGGATCAGTGCTGGAGCTCTCGACTAAGTCGGGATTGGCGCCGGGCGAGTTGCCACGTAGACTTTTATTATTCAGCGTTTTGTTTCAAAATGAAATATTCTCACCTTAACCAATGCTTATATAAAACTGCAAACAAAGTCTGTCTCATTAGATACAATTTGTAATGCAATTCGGAGTGATCGTGAGTGCAAATGTCAAGCCAGCAATGAATAAACCACTGGCTTTATACCGACTTCAGATACAATAAAGGTAATTGACCATGAACCGAGGCCGTGTGAGCGCAGTATTTGCTTACAGAAAGCTGTAGTGAAAAAATAACTCGATTTTATATGCTATGGTCACGCCTGTGTTTGGGGAATCTTTATTTGCCAGTGGATATACAAGTACACTGATTATTCAAATCGTTGCTGTAAAACCTTTGCCCTGACGGTTCTTGGAATGGCAATCTGACTTCGCGGCCCCCGGCGACAAGTAAGAAGATTTTCAGTTTCGTGGCTAATTCATCTAAATAATTACGTGCACATTATTTCTTTGGCTCATTACTATAGTCTTTTCGTGACTGCCGGGAGGTTTAGTTTCCTTAAGCTGGTTCAGATGTTCGTGATCCCGGTGGCCGCGATGCCGGCCTGATCGGGTTCCCGGAGCCACTGGCGGGGAGTAATAAGCGTTTTGTGTGTTTAGAACTGAAAAAAATCGCAAGCCTTAGCGCTATGTTCCTCCGTCTGTATTTCACGAAGAATGATAACAGATCCAAACTCCCGCGATCGACCCGATGCTGGTAAATTGGCCTACCCTTCTCTGTAGCTAGGCTACGTCCAAATAGCTATAAATCCGTAGCAGTGAAATAAAACAACACGTTTGTTCAAGAACTTGATGTATTTTTAAGGGGTTTACATCGAATTTTGACTGCCGATTTCATGATTGATGTATAACGATATGAAAAGGCTGCGTTCGAACCGATTACGTTATTGGTGAATTTGAGCACCCCGTCTGTCGTTAGGTGTCAGGTAAAACAGCTGAACTTGGCTCTTATCGAGTGGAACTACTCGATCTAAATTGATATAAAATAGGTTGTCTTTTTTGGGTGGCCTGATTCTGCAGTGCTCAAGTTAAATGATACCTGTGTGCAGGGCTACCATGCAGCGAAGTTCCACTCCAGCAAAGATACTGGTGTATAATATCTTTGACTCCAGTCACACAACAGTTCCTTTAGGCCTACACAGAAATAGATTACGAACAATGCTGACCCCTAAATGTAGAAAACCGTGTTGAAGTTGAGTACGTACTATTTTAAAGACAGGAAATTACAGATGGTAAAAGATACTTTCTTACTTTTTTTAAAAGCGTGACTTTGCGCAAATCCTAAGATAAGGGGGTGACATCTCCCCACTCGGCCTCCAATTAATGAAAAACAAAATACAATTGTTTAGCCGGATCAAAGAAAATCTTCCGAACAGTCTGTCAGGTAAAGACGATCTTCGATAGGTGTCACTACCAACAGCTCCCCTGGCGGTGAAATCATTTATCAGAAAATGGCGGATCGACGGAGGCGAAGATTATCAGAAACAGAGACTGATGACGATGAAGAGAAGGCTAATAAAAAGGATGTTGCTGTAAGTTAACTCAAAATATGCCAATAGGAGAAATTTATTTTGATACGTTGGGTAAATAAAAATTTCGGCTTTTTAGAATCCCTGAATCGCTGAGTTCATTTTCGGGTGTGACTGGCATGCTTTTGGCTTTGCCTAAGTTTGCCTGTTTGCGTTTTACATTTAACTTTTACTTTTACTGCTTGAGCTTGATGCAAAACTAATCAGGGCTCGACATAACGAGCTGCAGGTCGCATTTTCGACCTGAAATTTGGAAATGCGAGCTGGGATTTTTGTCAGCTCGTATCAAGTCGCAAAATGCGACCTGGAATTTCCAAAGTATGCGAGCTGAGTTTTTATACGTCGGCAGATACCGGGTAAATATAAAGCAACTCTGGTTTATTCGACCGTTATTTGGTTGTTGCCAAATCCAAGTTCACTTGTAAGCAAGTCGCGTGAACATGGGATATGCAGAATCAATCTTTGACGCGTTTCACTGGCTAACATTTTCGGCCACTTTTGTAAATTTCTGTATTCGGCTAAGAAAGTTTTTCGAGTCACTGCATAACACGCGACAAAACGTGACATAACAGCGGTGTTTCTACTAACTTAAGCGGTCAACTTACCAAACTTTGTGGTGGACAAATATGTTTATTTTTCGCGTAAGATGTCCTTATTACATACCCGACAATATCCCTGATATCGCGCACTACGGCACTGGTCGGTCCTGTTGTTAGCGAGCAAGCTTTTCCGGTAGACATTCGTGACTTAGAGATGTTCGTCTCGTTTTTTATCGCATAAAACAGCCAAAGTGAAAGGACAACCCTATTTATCGCCAAACGACGTCCACGTCTTTACTTTCAGTTGCCAAGAAATTCTCAAAAACCTTTCTTGTTTCTGGGGCTACTTCCGCGAAATATGATTTGTCTTTCACTCGTTGTTGCCAATGTAAGGTGTAGGCCTACTCCAGCGATTCAAGTGAGTGAAATCACGTGTGCGCACCACTTCAAAGCTGCACATCAAAAGAGAACAGCGACAGCCCTAAATGAAAGAGTATACCGGGTTGTCTATGTTAAGCACCCAGGAACTAGTGGTTTATTTGAAAATGAACTCATAGATTTCCGGCATATATAAAAGACCCGATGCTTTACGATATTCCCCGGGACCGATATAACCCAGAACTGAAATTTTTCCATGCCTATGTGTCTCGAGGTCGATGTTCCCTGAACCCTGTGTTCTATGCGCGTAGCCAACTATTGCAACTAAACCGGTACTAGATGCTAAATTGTGGTTAGAGAACTTTTCATTCTTCTCTTCATACACCCTCAGCAACTTTTCGCTCCCCGGACAGGCGCCGTTGCCGTAAAATGTTCAGACTCCAACAGAAACAATCTTGTTCCGGTTGAAGCGGGCAATTACAAAATTATTCCGGATGGCTAAAAAGGGTACAGTGTAGGTGGTAACGATATCCAGAAAGTCACCTCTACTAGATGGAGTCTGCCTCGCAAAATCGTATTATTATAACGTCTCTTATCATTGCAGTCTTTTACTATATTATTACCGCAAACACTGAGGTTAACGACTATGCTCATGCACAAGCCTGCTCCCTACCTTTGAAGTGTTTCATAATAAGAGCTCACTGATCTACTAAGCGTTCCCCCTCAACTTTTGGGAATTTCCAATTAAGCGCCCACAGTTCAGGCTAGCGTCCATCATAGCACACTGAAAACGACCGCACGTAGTTTAAATATAGTATGTCACTCTCACACATTCAGTTTTCGAAAACATCTTTTCTCATTGTGTAAAAACCAAATCCCGGCTTTGTTTTATACCTCCGAAATAAAGTTAACACTAGTGACATGCACGTCGTTTGGTGACTGACCTATTTTTCCGTACTCGATGGAAACCCGCACGGATCGAGTCCGGAATTATTTCGAGGCTATTCATTTCATGGAAAGCTAATTGCATAAGTGCCACGTTTTATTTGTGAAATTTGCACTGAATTGTTTCCGCACATCCAAATACATCATTCGGTTAGGGCATCGTTTCACGGATTTTTTCCGAAAGATGTTTTTCAAACGTCGAGTTACAGTAAGTTGCAAAATTTGGGCTGCGAACAAAAAGTGAGGGGAATTTGAAATTCGAGTTACGTTGGATTTTTAACGACTTTGATGACAGACAGTAGCAGGTCAGACCTTGCAAAATTCTGGATACTTTTCATCGGATATTTTCTCCCTTTTCACATCACAAACTTAGCTACTCGAATGCATGCATGCCCGTAGCCAGGGGGTTCGGGGGGTTTGATCGAACCCCCCCCCCTGCGGAAAAGGTCCAGCCCCGGCCTATCTGTTAAAGATGGGATACAGACGGACAACAACAACAAAATTGTTGCAGCTACTGGCACTACTAACTACAATGACAGCTAAGACAGTAATAATTTTGAATTTAGTTCACGTAATCATCAGGCCGTACCCGGTCAACTTCGCTCATATGGTGCTTGATGATAGGATCGAGCAGACGATTAGAGGAGGCTCTATGTTATTCATCGGCATTGAGAGACAGAAGTTAATTGGTACCCTGTTATCTAGATATGACATTTTGGTAATGCACAGGGCTCCCTCTTCAGACTTGTATAAAAGTTAAAACTAAGAGAAACCACGTGTCTACACAACCTAACCTAGAAAGGTCCTAGAAATATACACAAAGCAATATATTAGTGGGTTAATGTTTATAATCCGATTGTATTAGCGTACATACTTGATACTACTATTTTCTGAATCTTCTAATCATACTGATTCCAAAAATGTATTACTTGTACTGATTGGTCGCTTCTTATTCATAATTTCTGAGTTTTTCCAAGGCGTTCATTTGCAACACGGATTTAGTGAGGCAGCAATTTTTAAAAGTGCGACACCTTTCAGCAGGATTGATAACTAACATTTAACCTAGAGTAAAGTTGATTCGATGCAGAATGTGTTTCTGTGTTCGCGTATTTTAGCTTGCCAGTGACATTAGGTATCTTGTTACCTAATTCCTCATGTTTAAAACAGTTTTTTTTTCTGAGACGACACATGTCCGCCACAACACGAGCCGAAATCATCCTCGCGAGATGTCGGGTGTTTTCGAGGACGATATTTGTCCGTCAGGACACGCACTCTCGTGTTTTTCTGAAGAAGAAGCTTTGAAGAGGCAGTCCTTTATAAATGTTTTTCACTCAGTGTTTCCTTAACGTGCCCCGCGGTATGAACATTGTTCAATTGGTGGTAGTTGTCTGGTATTGCTGCAATATGTGGTTTATTGATTTGTCCCTTACTTTAGTCATACTGTTCTGAATCTGATTTATGTGATATACTTGTCTGTACAGGAAAGTGAAGATGGAGAGGTGACGGGTGACTCAGACGAGTATGAGAGCGCAACTGAAGACGGGGATGATGATGAGGATACTGAAGAAGAAGAAGAAGAGGTTGCTTATTTTTTAAATTTCAAATCTAGAGAGAGTTCTCTCATTCCTATGCATCTTGCTTCAGAACTTTATGGGAGGATGCGTTAACTTGAAGGAAGGCATGTACTGAAGATGCATGCAATCTAATGTTTTAACAGCCTTATCATGACCTGTAGAAGTTGCCATATGATATAAAGAGTGTATGTAAATTATGTGCGTACTGTGTATTCTAGGAGACCGAGACTGAGAGTGAAGGTGACGATGTCCTAGTGGAGGGAGATGAAAGCTTTGTTGACGAGGAACGTCAGAGTGGAGATGGCGAGGTATCTGAATTTTAAATACGAAATGTTGCAGAATGTAGGCTGCATTCGCTAATAACTCTCTAAAATTGTTATTTGTTGGTGGAATGCTGTGAAACTTGCAAAGTGATATGTAGACCGATTCTTGTATAATACATTGAAGTTATGACATCATGGGTTGAGGCAGGTGCTCGCCAGATTGAGTATTCAAGACTTCAGGTGGAAAAGCGCTGTCAATGAAGCGTTTAGTTGAAATTCATACCCCTTGTTAGGCATGACTCGCATTTGACGTTTTAAACTCTAACCTTGAATAGGTATCATAAATTGCGAATGTGTGTTAATAATTCCTCAATGATCGACAATGTCAAGGTCACTGCATCGAGCGCCATGTGACACATTCAAGATTGACTTTGTTAAAAATCAAAAAACTAGTTTTGCTCATTATTTGGTATAACTGTCTTCCTGTTGTTTGTTAACGTCGTTAAAATGTACTTGTTTGCCATGAAATTTAGGATTAACTAGGTCAACAACGGGAAAGTGTCCAACTCACCGATCGATGCGTTTGGCAGTGAATGGGTATCTCGACAAATAGCTCTCTTGGCAGTGAAAGAGTTCAACATCTTATTTTTTGCTCTTTTGCATGCTTGATTGGTCTGGTCACAGTGTTGATAAGCCGCGTTATTTCAGGAGCAGCCAGACAATTCAGCGCTGGATGATGACGAGGATAAGAAGAACCCGGCCTACATCCCGAGAAAGGGAGCGTTCTATGAGCACGACTCTCGTACTGGTGAGGAGGAGGCTGGAGACGGCAACAAGGAAGACACGTAAGCTCCCTCTGTTGGGCTAGTCTGGGATACTTCCATTGCCAAAACTTGATAGGTTATGATACAAGGTGTTTTAATGATTATGCCGCAAGGTGGCGTCATTTTTAATTTTTCTAGAACAACAGAGCTGAAATATGTTTTGTCTCAGTCTCGTGATAAGGGGTAAGTGAGCATTATTATGGTGACACACTGCACCTGTTGTGTCCTACTTGTGACATTGGTGGAAATTCTTATACTCTGATGCAGTTGTTGCATTTATTGGGGTGCATGAGAAATGTACTTCATGTCAGATGCGTTTCTATTTTAAGCTGTAAGCTCAAGAATGTAGTCATCTACCCGGACCTTGGAATCGCACAAATCTCACTCTTGAATAGGTAGTCTGCCGATGACTTACAAGTTGTTTTTGCAAATGTTTGGATGCTGTTGTCTTCCGTAGTTTGCATGCCATGTTTTGGTTTAGTATGGGCATGATGTTGCGGTTCATTCATGTAATTTAGTGGTTCGTGAGAATGATTCGATGCCTGTGCATATTGGTCGGTGCCGTTGTGTAAGGAACTGCGTCTTTGTAGGACGAAGAAAAAACTGTGGAAAGAGGATATTATGAGGTGGGATCATGATAAGTATGCCGACGACTTGCAGGCTCCCAAGTCACGTGAGGAGATTGTCGCCATTTACGGCTACGACATCCGCGCGTATGACAAACCTCCCGATGCGCCACCTAGGAGGCAGAAGGAGAGGTAACGTGAAATAATTTGCTGTGGAAAAAGTGGCAGTAGTCGGATATGACCGCATTTTGAGAACCAGTTTTCTCCCCTGAATAATGGGCATCAAACTGGTTCTCAAAATGTGGACACGGTATATCGTTAAGTGTCATCGTTGTAATGAATACAGTGCCGGACATTTTATCTTCAAACTCCGGCTCAGCTTTGCTCTTCTCGTTTCTACTTTTTCATGAACTTTAGTCACTTAAAAACAAGTATCATAGATTTTGTGTGCGGGTCTCTTTCATGTAGTGACCGCTAGAGTCAAGCTAGAATTTCTGTTTCAAGCTTTAAATTCGGAGCTCACACTTAAGTTGATTGCTTAAGTGCTGAGTTCACTTAGTGCAGAAGACATTGCTTGTGCAAATCGTAATGTACTCAAGCACAAAAGAAAAGACAAATCCCAACTCCATGCTGAAGAACAGGGATAAGTTGAATAGCCCAGTGCTTTGTGCCTCGTATCAGAAATTAATTTCACTTGTAAGATTAAAAGCTTAGACAATTCTTCCAACTTCACAGGTTCATAGAATCATTGGACAATACAGTTCAAAAATATCTTGTCACACCAGAAGCCTGTTTTACTCAAATATCTCCGGAGACTTATTACAAAACTGAGATTGGTCATAAATAGCTGTTTAGACTCTGTGTTGAAAGTACCAGTGGGGTCGATTTCGACGACGGTTGCATGATTTTCTTTGCAGGACAGCTGCCACCACATTTTTCTTCTCTAAAATTTATTAACTTTACCGTATGTCTTGATTTTGACATTTTTATATATGTATCAATAACCAGTCAGTTCTGTATATGTAACACTGGTACATTTCTTTAGTTGAAATAGGGTCTTTTTCATGACACTTAAAACAGAAATTTGTGCTTAAGCTCCACACAATCATTTCTGAGAAACAATTAAATCTCACTTGAGCAAAAGTGCAAAGTTTCTGAGAATGTACACGTAGACTGCTAGTTACATCGCTAATTTTTATAAATTATTTCTCGACTGTTATTCACTCATAATTTTGTGGCTAAACTTCGTTCAGAAATTGTTATGTGGGAGCGTATGACCAAATTTCTGTCTGAAAGTCTCAAGTCACTTTCGTGGAACAGAGCCGTGGACTATTTTCATGATTTTCGTGAGCGCGATTTCCTGAATGTTGTGGAGTGGCAGCTGCAAGCCTCAGTTGCGATCCTCTGGGAGTTACATGGGTGATTGTTATCAATGATGTCATGTGACACACATGTGACCTTGTCTTCTTGTATTAATTGTAATACTGGTGAGTGATGGAACTTAATCTGTGTACGTAACATTTGTTTTTGACGAACTTCTTCTCTCGACTTAATGGTAGGTTACCACCACGCGAAAGAAAAAACAATTTTGGCGATTATGTGGAGAATAGGAGAAACCAGGAAGACCGTTACCGTGAAGACAACCAAAGAGGCTATCGTGGTAAAGATCAGAATAACTTTAGGGGTCGGAGAGGTCGTGGCGGCTTCAGAGGTGATCGTAATTGGGTGGAAGAAAATGACAGGTCTCAGCGGGGTAGTAATTATAATGACCGTGATAGAAATCGAGAAAATGCACAAAGGTATAATGACACTAATTCTCACAGTTATGGCCGAGGTGATCAACGTTACGATGAACCACCGAGGTCACAAGGGTTCAGAGGTCGTGGTGGTAGAGGCCGCGGTAGAGGTGGTGGTGGCTTCAGTGGCAGCAGACCTGACCGTCACGCGAATACGCGTGAAAATTGGAGCGACGACTCACCGGAGAGCCGTAGAACTGTGTCGCAGACCAGTGCAGTTAATAGAGCTGCAGACGTAGCCCAAGATAGGGTTAATGTAGAGCCGCATAACAGAAAAGAATCTAATGATAGTAGACCGCGGGAAGGAGTTGAACGCAAGTCCTATGCAAACGAGCGGAGGAATAAACCGGCGCCTGCTTCTGCCCAAGAGCGCAGCACTTCTAATGAGTCAGAGGGTGACGTGGCAAGGCAGGGGACGAGTAGAGGTAGGTGAAGGAGTGTCTTACCGAGTGTTGTTGAGAGACGGAGGGATGGGGAGAATGTTTTGGGAAGAAAGCAATAGAGGCTGTTAACAAGGGCATAGATAATCTGTAGCAAAGTTGTTCTACAGCTTTATGAATAGGCCATACGTAAACTGCAATTATTACTTTTACCTTTGTTAACTAGCAATGTATCGCTCGTACGAAAAATACAGATATGCATTTATTGTAACATGCCTATGACCGACTTTAGCGTGATTGGACCTAAACCTTTGATAAAATGGGTTATTGGTGCTTCTTTCACAAAGGACTCACAACCAAAAAAGGTCATAAGTTTGATTTACACGAATAGCACCTATATATCTTTAACTGTTTCCTGATGTCAATGAAACCTTAAGCTTAGATAGATTCTTCCAAGATTTATTATGCACCCAGATATAAGTATGTGGGTACATTATGCTGTCATCTCTCTCCGTCTGTCTGGCATCCGTCGCTGTGTCTCCAAAACTCCTTGATGTATGTTGATGAAATTTAATAGGACTGGTATGTTTCTTTCATGGATGGGATGGCATGAGCAAATTTTCAGACAAATCTTGCTACTGGTGTGCCCCCTAGTGGCAATATTAGATTTTTATGTTTGCCTGTGTATCGTCGGTGTTCCTGAATGGATTATCATGAAATTGGGCAAATAAGCATCTGTTTCAATGACGAAACCAGTTTCACGGTTTCAAACGAATTTGACGTATTTTATTTTTATTTCTGTTTTTTGCTCTGTAGTTTTGGAGTTCCTGGATGAATTTTTATGAAATTTTATTGATTTTTATGCGCCCACATATTTACATCTGGGTGCATATTACCGTCGTCTCAGTCTGGGCGTCCGGCATCCGCAGCTCTATCTCCTAAACCCCTTGCAGGATCTTATTGAAATTTGGCAGGTGTGGCAATTTTATTATTTTTTTACTTTTACCTCTGTATCTTCAAAGGTCCTTGATGGATTTCTATTAAATTTGGCACATAGGCATCTATTAAGGAGGTGACGCTAATCTTTCGTTTTCGGATGGATTCGAGGTACTTTGCGCCACCTAGTGGCCATTTTTACTGTTTTCAAGTCTGTTTTTGGCGTCCGTCCCTCCATCAACCGAACCACTCTAAGGATGATTGTGAAAACTGGCGTGTATGTTCTTACTATGAAGAGGACAGTCAACGATGATTTTCCGATGACTTTGACTACTGTGGCGCCGCCTAGTGGCAGTTTTGTTTCTTTTTGCGCCCATGGCTCTATCTCCTAAATGCTCTACAATAGCAAATGTGTTTATATGAAGTTAACAACGGAAGACGATGACTTTCAGACGGGCCCGACTAACACTGCCCCCAGTGGCATTTCATTTTTTCTGTTTTCCTCTGTTTCTCTGATGTTCCTTGATGAATTTTCATGAAAGTTTTTAAATAGCTTTCTTTTAAAGAAACTGTGACATTTTTCGGTTTTCAGATGGATTCAACATATTTTGCGCCATCTAGTGGCCATTTTTACTGTTTTCTAGTCTCTTTTTGCCGTCTGCTCTCTGTCAACCAAACCACTCTTAGGATGATTGTGAAAATTGACGTATATATTGTTAGTGTGAAGAGGGCATTTGACGATGATTTCTTGGCTTCAATTACTGTGGCGCCTATTAGTGGCAGTTTTTTTGCTAAAGTTTCTTGACGGATTTTCATGAAATGTGGTAAATAGCTTTCTGATAAAACACGGTGACATTTTCCAGTTTTTTTGATGGATTCGAAATATTTTACATTTTTATGATACAAATAAAGTTAACACCCTAGATGCACACCATTTGCAGTACATTCGTCGGCGCATTTCAGAGCTCTGCGTTGCTTTTCTTTGTTAAAGAGGCAATGACATCTTTCCGTTGTCAGATGTATTGGACGTAGTGCACTCCATCAAGTGGCCGTTTTTATTATTTTTGAGTCCGTTTTTGCCATCTGCCTCTCTGTCGGTCAAACCACCATAGGATGGTTCTGAAAATTGACATACATATCTCTGTGCTGTGAAGAGGACATGGGATGATGATTTTTGAACGGCACCGACTATTGTGGTGCCTCCTAGTGGACGTTTTGTTTTCGTAGTGTCCGTGGCTCTATATCCCAAACCCTCTGCAATATCGTTAAAAAATTTGGCTATTGTATTCATATGACGGTGACAATGAACGGCAACAACGGTCTGACGGATCCGACTTTGTTTTCCTCTGTATAATTGGAGTTATTTGGTGGATTTTTATGAAATTTGGTAAATAGGTTTTTATTAATGTGGCGATGACACCTTGTCATTTTCATATGGGTTTGACATAGTGTACACCTCCTAGTGGCCGTTTTTATGATGTTTTAGTCTGTTTTTTTTTTGGCATCCATCTGTGTAGTGACCAAAGCACTCTAAGAATCATAATGAAAATTAGTGGGAAGACCACCATTGATGATGTTTGGACAGTTGGACTACTGTGGCGCCCCCTAGTAGCAGTTATGCCTTATTTGCATCTACGGCTGTTTCTCGCCGCTAGATCTTTATGAAATTTGACAAGTGTGTTTCTTATCTGACTACCACTGTGCCCCCATTGCCCATGGGCGGCACAGCTATAGCCCCCCCAAGCCCCCTGTGGTGCGCCACCTATGGTGCCAGTTTTAATTTTACAGGCTTAGCAAGTGTGTTCTGATTGAGGAGAGTATTGCTGACTAGCTATGCGCCCCCTAGAGGCTATTTTACTAGCATTGCTAAATTTAGTGAGAATGTTTAAAATAGTATTCATCTCTTGTATCTACGCTATATGCGTCACACACATATTAACACTCTGCGTTGGTCTTGTTTTTAATGAGACTTTGACCCAAAAACATAATTACAGGTGGTTTGGTACACGTTGTACCAGATGTGCGCAGACCGCGCATGTAAGCCCATTGTACTGATTACCTGGAACCGTTTTTGTGCTTTATAGAGATAAAAACTGGGATGCGAGATGGGGAGCTAGAAACCTGACTCAGGGGTAGTGTGGCCCTGTGGGACTCGAACCCACGACCTTGGGTAAAGAAATCGGGCACCTGTCACACTAGCCCACACTACCTCCAGTACATTGGCCTAACTTAATGTGACTGTTTAGTGAAACAGCCTCTGGATTGGAAGATTTATTTATTTCCAATAATTACAGCTAATCATCAGACACCTGCCACACAGCCAGTTGTGCAGGAGCAGTCTTCAGGGTTCACCAGCCAGAAATCTGATGCTCACCAACCCCGTCCTAAACGATATTCGTCGCAGCGTCAGCGCAATCTACCTGAACCGAGCTACCCAGAATCTGGCCCAGGTACTCCTCCGCTAGCGCCACCAGCTGGCCCGCCTCAGTACTACCCTGCCCCCATGGCTTATCCACAACAGCAACAACAACAACAACAACAACAGCAAAAACAGCAGCAGCAGCAACAACAGCAGCAGCAACAACAACAGCAGCCTGGCTTTGTGGATGCGTCAGCACCGGGTCAACCACATGTGCGCCAGCCTATAAGATATCACGTACCTCCAGGAGGTGAGTAGCACTACCAAGTACATAGCTTCAACTTGTTATAACGTAATTTAGAAATAAGCGAGACACAGGCTCGTGTAGATCTATACTGCCTGTCCAAATACCACATGTCAAAATTACCATTTACCTTGTTCTGAGCAGAAAATCCATAGTCAGCGTTTTGAAATATTCTTTTGTGGCACTGCCTATAACATCTGTGAATTTATGTTCCTAAAAATAAGAAAAGAAAAACAAAAGATTCCATTTTTTCATTTTAGGTTTGTGTGCACTGTGGTCTGGAATTCGACCTATAAAATTTTGCATGTACACCCTCCTAAACTGGGTCACCAGGCTCATCAGTGACCATCGAGAACATAAGTTTTATGAACATTTGCTCGCGTCAATTTAGCTCTTCTTTGATGGTCATGCTTCATTCGCTGTTCACCATTTCTTAAAGGAGCTTTAAACCGCCCTCTGTCATGAAAAAAAATTTAGGTAGACTACACACCATTGTGAAATTGGTCTCAAATTGTTCCTTAATTAAAATAAATTTGTTTTCGTGGGCTTGGAAAGAACTGACAGTTGGTTATTGCTTCATACGAGACTTTACAAGTTGTCTTGTCACAACATGTTGTCTTGTCTTGACAATTTGTGTTGTCATGACAAGTCATTTTGTTCACCAAGCATGGTTTCTTGGAATAAGGAACAGGCAGTTCCTTGCAGGCTCTAAATTCCCTTCTCATCTGAGTAAAGATTAAATTGAGACCAATTTTGTAGCAGTAAGTGGTGTAAATCAGAATTTGGTTTCTGCGACGAAATGCAGGTTCATTGCTGCTTTAATAACTCACAACTGACTTCAAAACAAGCAGCATCTTTCTCTTGACTGAAGACAAAGTCACATGACTTTGCCGTGGTTGGATATTCTTTCTGGTGGTTCAGCAGAAATAACCAATGAAGATATGTCGGCAAAGGCTAATTAGCGTATTCTCGTATAGTAAATATGGGCCCCACTATGAAGCTCAGGACAGTTAGCCAGAGTTGTAGTGAATATTGTGATCACGTGATCTTTATGAAGCTTTGAGATAATATCAAGCAGCTAAGTGTACCTTCTAGTTGGGAGTTAAACAGATCAAATTTATAATAAATATTGGGGAGATTTCGTTGGTCTTGAGGTCACCAGCAAGGAATTTTTAACTTACATTCTCATATTTTTTCAGTAAATTAATAAATAGGGAGTCAGAAATGCACTACTTTTATTGTTACTATTCTTGTGTGATAATTTAACTGAATGATTACTGTGGCTGCCTTACCTTAAAACGCATCAACTTTCAGTTCAATCTTATCATCGTTCTTTATTACCCGCCTCAGGTCCCGTGCCGCAGATCTCCAGCCCGCCACGTGTCTACTCTGTGCCTGCCACCATGGGCCAGGCCACGCCCATGATACCTGCTGGCTTCGTCCCTTCACCGGGCATGCTCAGTTTCCCGCCACCTGTCTCACACTACCAGCTTCCGGCGGGAGTGGCTGTACCGGGTGGGCCGACGCCGGTTGCCCTGGGCCCTCGGGTGCCAGCGTATGTGGCCACAGGCTCACCACAGCCTGCCCCGGCGCAGATGGTGCCAGTCATGGCGACGCCACCTCAAGTTGCTGTTGCACCACAAGTGCCACCCATGCAGACACCAGTGAGTGTGCTTGTTGCTACATTTGTGCATATTTAAGCTCATGTATTTGTATGTGCCCGCCCACACATGCCGTCAATCACCGTTGGACCATTTTGCATCCAACTGGTGTCTGCTGGTGTACCTTCAAAACCCATTGATGGATGTTGGTGGGATGGCACGAGTGAGTTATCAGTCTGATTTGACTACCACTGAGCTCCCTAGTGCAATTTTGCTTTTTACGTTTGCCTCTATAGCTGCCGAGCTCCTTGACAGATTTTCATAAAATTAGGCAAATAGTTATCCATTGTCAGACGAATTCTACATAATCCTCTGTTTTTGTCATCTGTTTCTCTATTTGCCAAACCACTTGTAATTTTGTGGAATTGTTATGAAATTTCAAATTGAGATGAACATTGCTAACAGATGGGTCGAACTACTGTGGTGCACCCCAGTGCGAAATCAGCTTTTCTTTGTATTCCTCTATATGTACCAAGTTCTTCCTGAATTTTCATAAAATATGGAGATGGCAGCGCATGCTTTATTTCAGACAGATTTGCAGCAAACTCGCTATCTGCTAGGATTTCATTATTTGCTAATTTTCCGATGACTACACTGCACTAAGTTCAATGATGTTACTTTCTCTAATGTGTGAAAACAAAAAATCCTCACCCTCACATCCTTGCCAACAAACATGGTGGGTTCATGTCAGCACTATACCTTCTTCTTGTACTCATTAAGCTAATTGTTGACCTGCGTATTTTTTTTAAATGCAACCTCATGTTAGTAAGTTAACAGTTTTTCTGAACTAGCTTTGTGGCTTTTATACTGTCAAGTTGCATCGTTTACAATTTTTCTGTTATAGTTTATTTTGATACCCCTCGTGTTTTAGGACGTAGGTTTAGGTCTTATTTTACACGAGAAGGAATGCCAATTTCAAGTTTGAGATTGCCCTGATTTTTGTTTTCACTAGATGGTGGTTATAGACTATGTATTAGGGTAGTTAATTTAAAAAAATAAGTTTAGTTGATGTGAATTATCCAAGACAAAGAAGTTTCTTCTTTAAAAAATTGAAATTTGTTGATTTACCTTGAATTAAGTCACATTTAATGTCTACACTCATGTTTATGCCTGTTCTCGTGTTTGGTATGATGTCATTGTGAAATTTGATGTTGTACATTCTTGTTTATGGCCATTTCAACAAGACTAAACACAAAACCAACATTTTTAATTCAAATAATGTGTTATTTGAAATCAAAAATAATATTTAAATATTTTATAAATCAATTTATGCTGTAAAACAACGACTGCTTTGTGGCTTTTTGTGCTAACTAACTTAAATGTTCGCATATAGGCGCTTGTGCATACCTCAGAATAATTGTGCAGCCTCACATGCAGGTGCATATACTATAGAATAATTGTGCAGCCTCACATGCTGGTGCATATACTATAGGAGCCAGATGAAGATTGTCAGAAGAACACAAAGTCTGTTGATTTCCGGAAATATTTGTACAGATTTTTGTGAAATGTTCCTGCATTAAAATATTACCTTTTGACACTCCTCAGGAAGTCTTATTCAAAACGAAATTTTTTTAGTGGAGCAAAAATGTTCACCATCTCCAACTAGTTAGCAAACCCAAATTTTGTGCTGTTGATTTAGTCCTGGTATTCTGATGGTACGTTGCAGGTGTCTGGCATGGAGGGTGTGGACATCCGAGGTACTGTGTACTTTAAAACGGACTCACCGTCGATGAGCCCAAGCGCACCATCCGGCACGACGTACTACAACCCCGACACGCAAGCTGCATCACCCAAAGTGCGTCCAGCCAAACCCAGTGGTATCACGTACTACTCACCAGATCAACAGCTGCAACCCAGCCCCAGTCGGTCCCCGGTGCGCCGTACCAAAGCAGCCATACCAATTGTCAAGCCTGATAATGGAGCGAGCGTCGGGGATGCGTCTGGAAGTGTTCCTGTCGACACCGAAATGACTCGACCATCAGAAAAACTGGACTCACACCTGGTGTCAGGGGATATCAGTGTTGAGGGGAAAACTGAACGTGATGAGCGGAGTGCAAATATGAACACGGATGTTGGCGAGTCGGCTGTTCAAAGTGAGGCCGGTCAGTCGGTGGGGGCGCCGGTATTGGTGGCCACAGTCAAGCACGAGCCTTCCCCACTTGAATTGGTGTACAGACAGCCTAACATGGACTACAATAAGCAGGAGGAGAATCCTGTCACTGATGAAACAAAGCACACAGTCACAGAGGCCGGGGATCACCCCGATGGTATTAACAAGAGTGAATCTTCCACGGAAAATGTGGATTGATTCGCACACTCGTTGTTAGTTCAATTAAACATTTGTACGTCCCTATGAGTTACGAACAGTTGATTGTAATGGTTTCAAGCTTCACTCACTTTTGGTTTATAATGTAATAAAAAATACATTTAGATCGCGCGGAGCTGTTAGTGTGTTTTTGCACTTGTATTTATTAAGTGTTGATTATCGATGGGAAACATTGTGGAAAGTCAATTTATTTCGATTCATTGCTTGACGTGATATGATTTCATGTAACCACATTTTCCATTGAGAGCAAAATATGCATGATTTTTGTGTTCTTGCATTTGCATGTAGCAAAATTCACAGTCTTTTTACCTTGAAGCTGCATTTTGCCCTGTTTCATTGGCTAAAAAGCGAAAATTAAATTGGGCATTATACTGTCGTAAAATTGGTTTACTCATTTCCCTTACTGCGATTGGATTATGTTACCTTTACCAACAAGAACTTCAAAACTTATCAGAGACGATACTTCACTGGGATTGGTCAACCTTAAAATTAACAATAAAAATGGCACATGGATTTGTTGTATGTAACTTGAGTCATTCTGGAGAAATTCAAGATTGCATAAGCGTGGTATTGTTTTAACCCAAAGCACTTCGGTTAAAAATTTAACATTGGTGGCTAAACAGCGGCAAAATGGCCCTTGGACATTGTGTACTTTTTCCTCGGTTTCTAACAGTAGTTTTCTAAATAAACTGGACAAAATTCGACCGAAGTCTCAGACTCCACTGCCAATCTTGGACAAACTGCTTGCCATCATAATTTGGCAGTTTAGCGGGTGAACAATGAAATAGCTATTTTTGTCAAACTTTGATGTGATGTTATTGCGCCAAACTGTTGTTTTTTTGTGAATGGACCTTGGTAAGTTGTCAAAATTTTGACAAAGTGCATTGAGCAACAGCTGTCAAGATTTAGCCAGAATTGAAAATGAATGGTTAAGTCATGGTTGTGTGCGTCAAAACCTTGTAGAATTTTGAGGTTAACCATCCAGTTCATTTTGAAAACTGCCGTACATTTCAGGCTTTCTAAGCTACAGACTTCTGTCATGTAATCAAATGTACTCTCGCTATGTTTCAGTGCTAACAACATCGTGTGTGGAATATATTTCAGTATGCATTGAACGTATCGCTCAAGTTGTATTCAGGCACGGGAGAAATCTTTTCTGTCGTGTATACTGTAGCTTGCTAACACATTTACCTGTGTTAAAATTTTCTGCTAAGGGAGACGTAGCTATGTAACTGGTTGAAGGATTTCTCACTGTGGTTGTGTTGAAGCCCATAATGCAACACTTTGCGTCACCTGCATGAATACAACGCAGCACATTTTCCCAAAAAAATTTTTAAAAAGGAAGGATAAGGTGATGGCTGGGGAGACTTGTATCACGTCCATGACACGACACAGTTTGGACAGAGTGCTCGATTTGTGTCACTAAATATTGTTAATAGGAGTGTTGCGGACAAATAATGGCGAGAAGAACTCACATTGAGAAGTGAGCGATTGAGTCACAGTGACTGTGTTATTGTAAGAGATATCTCTTGCTAGAACTGAAAATTTCAAAATTGCACATGTCAAGAGTCGTGTGGCAGGTCTATTAAGTGCACAGTCTGAGGGGAGATAACTTCTTCACCTGCAGGCTATAGTGCAACATACTGTTGAAACAATACACTATTGTGGGCTTATATAGTAAATTACTCTCCTCTCTTTCTCTCTCTCATTAATTGTAGGTTGTAGGTATTCACGAAAACTTATTATTGCAATTAACTTGATGAGTGGTCACTTGTTATGACTTGCTTAGACGAAATTAAGTTGACGAACACAGATTTTTTCAACTCTGTTCGTCCAGCACTTACAGACTGACAGTAGTCGCATATGCTAGATGTATGAGCGGAATCTTTTGACGGTAAAAGGTCATCACAGTTCATTGTCCATGTAACATCCTGGGTTGGAGTCCTTTGCAGTGGCATTAAAGTCAGGTGGAAAGCTTGGAAACTGCGATAAATTAAGTTTGAGGTGACAAATCAAGCAACGAGCAACCTCACTCAATCTTTGGTGTAAGACGTGGAAATTTAAAAATGCAAACTAGCACCTGTAAATGTTCCTCCTCAAACTACGAACTAATGCAAAAGGTTCACAGGTGGCGCTGCGTGTGACTTATTGTTAACACTTCCTCATTCGGGAATCTGGTCTAGTTCCATCAATGGAGTTCACCCAGGTTTTAGCTAAAATGGTGTTTGATTTTATTTAGGGCGCTGTTCCTTTACGTAACTTGTGAAGGCTGTCATTCAAGTTTGAATATGAAAAATTACCAACTTTGCAAATTTTCGCTCTTTCAAAATTTTAAAAAATGCAGTGCCACATTTGCAGTAGTTTGCTTGCAACCATTTTTACTACGACTTTTTTTAAAATGAGTCGGGGCCCGTTTTAAAGAGCTGTGCTTGCTTTAAAAGTCGTGAATATGGTTTTGGCAAATGTGATCATATTTAAGTTTTTATTCCAGAACAATTCATTGTCATGGTTTATGAATGTGTCTACTCGACGCAAGTGTGAATGAACTTTGATCATACTCGTGTCTGAAGCAAGTGTTTCTTTGATGCAAATATGGAGTGTTGCCTTTGCAAAAATGTGCCCACGATTGTCTTTGTTACGACCAGACTTGTTGTAATCTTTGGTAAAACAGACCCCTGAATTCTGAAGGTAAAGGTCTTGATTTTATGTTCCTTCTCTGCAGTTGTAACCCTTTCTACGGGACTGGGCGTATTTGTGTTTCAAATGCTTGCAGTCATTTGTTCCTGTATGCGCCCATAAAATGACCTAGTTTTTCATTGCAATAAAATTAGTAAATATTGAGGAAAAGACTGAAAACTTATTGTAACTATGCCAAATGTTTACTTGAAATTAGGACAGGAATGTTTTGATTTTGTGAATATTTGTGACTTGTATGTATTAGATTAAGAAATTTTCATCAACTGTTGTTTCATCGCTTGTGAATAACTCCATGGTCACTCAGTGTCCATGACTCCTTGGTCACTCAGTGTCCATGACTCCTTGGTCACTTCGTGTCCATAACTCCATGGTTACTCAATGTCCCCAGTGTACAGAATTAAAGTTTAGCGTGTGCATCTGTAAAACATCTTATTGTCTCTTTGTTTTAGATTTGTAGTGTTAAGTTTTTCTGTGATAGTGCAGACGCTGCACTGGCTATTGTTATTATTTTGTTGACTCTGTTAATGTTGTACAATTTCAACTGCCGCTGTTAATATTTAATGAACTTTCATAGCATTCAGCATCTATCTTGTGTGCCCGTGTGTATATTGTACTTAAGCATAGATAAATATAAATAACACATTACATACAACTGCCTTCGACTTTCTTGTTAATCAGTGCTCAGGGTTTAATATCTTGCATATATCTCAACACGAACTTGGACATAAATTTATAACAGCAATCGTCAGACCGCCTTTTGTCAAAACAAAGTCTACAGAAATCTATGCCACAATACATCAAGTGACTCCACTCAAAGCTGAACGTCTCTTCAACTTCCAAGCACATTTGTCAGGAAGCATCTCTTTGACTGAAGTGGCAAACACTTGACACTCTAAGCATAAACAGACACACTTCCGCTGTTAAAACCATCAGAAAAGACGGCTATTTTCATCAATAGTCAAACTGGTTTTCTATTCACACATCGCGCATGTTTGTGTTCATGTATACACTCCACTTCTAATGATGATGGTCATCGTCACTTCCATACATCTTTGTGTACATTGTGTGTGCACCGATGGTGAGAACGGCAGCACCCAATGCCAAAGGAAATCCCCTGAACACATGGTTGACGGCATTCTTGTACCTCGAGCCAGACCAAAGTGGCTTTTGAAAACGCCAGACTTCGTTCCTGCAATGTCACAAGATTCATAAAGATTACGACTACAGTAACGGTTTTTGATTACTGGCCTAATTGACCTATCGCAAGCTCCACCCCCTTGCGTAATGTCGACTAACAAACAATAAGCTTTACCCGGCAACGTGGTGTTTATCTGGTAAAATGGCAGCTTGGAAACGAAGGTGTGTCAAGAATGATGAGTTCTAAATGATCAGTTAAGCCGTCACTCAAAATCCTGGCAATAGGTCAATTATAAAAACATGTGCATATTATGATAAAGTAGACATGCTGTCACAATCTCATTTTTCGACGAGAAGAATGATCAGTCATATGAGTGTTCCAGAGTACAAAGACATTTCAGTAGCAAGTCTGGTACTGTGAAAAACTTCAAAAAAGTCCAATAACTGAATTGAAGTAAGTTCATTAAAAACACCAATAAAGAAGGCATAAACCCATGCGAGCGTAGCAACCACTGTATGCTACTACAAGTACAAGACTACAAGTGTAGTCACACGAACACGACACGAGAGAAAGACCACGTATTTATAGTCTTGGTACAAATAATCATAATGATAATCGTATCATAGTTTATATGTATATCTTAACGCTACATACACTAATACAGTCACAGATGAGAAACTGACAGTAAGCGAACATAACCCCTCACCCCTGCCCTGGACCAGTAGAGCCCAGAGCCAGTAGAGGTAGGCTACACAGGACAGCGGATCCCTGGCTAAAGTGATGTAGTCGTAGCATTTGTGTATTTACCTCATCCATGGGTCTTTTAAACCTTTTTCGGCTAGTTTTTTCTGAATGTTAACTAATTCTGGACAGTCCTCTACTTTGTAAATACGCCAGTCTGGCACCGGCGGTGTTCCGGAGCCCCCCATATCACAAGAAGGTAGGATAACAGAAGCCAACCTGAGCTTGGCTTCAATATGGTGTATTGTGGTACGGTCTCACAAGGGGTGTAACGCTTTGATATGCTCTTAACCTTTGCACAATATTGACCCAAATGGAGTCAAATACGTGAAAACGAGATTATAAAATATTGTGAAACAGAATGCTCTCAATTGCATTAGTTCATTTCCATAAAATGAAATATTCTGGGACAAGATAATCGATGACTCCATTTCCGCAATGAACTCGTCCATCGAAATGGTGTTCAGAGTTTTTTAACAAATTGTCATATAGAATTCTACTGAGTTTTTCCAGAGAGCAAAAATATTAATATGTCAGAAAATTTGAATCTTATCTGAATAATAGCTCATAGTTTATGGAGATCTGAGTAACAGTGTTTGTTTGAGACTACACTTGTCGCGCCACATGTCGACCGATTTAATAACCAAATAAAGCACAAGCAGAAGAAGAATGGCGCTAAGAGTCGAGTTGACAGAGAGCGAAAAGAAGTTGATAGAACATGTTCAGAAAGGTTTGCTGTGCTGTCTGATGGCATGAAGATTGTTCTACGACTTTCACGTTTCCATTTATTATCGTTTGGCCACTTAAAACAATTTATATCCCGCTACGCAAAACTGAAACAAGTCTACTTACTACTAGTACTAGTACTAAGCCAGATCGTGGCTTTTTCTAGAGAATTCTAAAGTCGAGAAACGTGAGACCCATGGTTAGCTGACCAAGCAGAAGCTTGCTTTAAAGGAAAGTGCATCTTTTAAAAAATCCCCGTGCATTGCTCTACTGCTGGCCATGCTTCAAACAAAGGACGGTTAAAAATGTTGATTTAAATTTCAGGACAATTCCACATTCATTTAAAGAAACTTGGCTTGCAAAAAAGCACACCTTGCACCTTTGCAGTTGATTTGTACAAGAATCACTGGTAATGGTGCAATTACACATGTTCACTAGTTATGCCTCAGGGAGAGTGCTTACAATATGCAACCAATCTGTACGGCTGACTGCCTAAACAACCAGCTTTCCTGAGGGTCTAGATTTGACAGGCACAATTCCGGTCTTGACAATGTATTTTTGACTGTGTCATCTAAGAAGTTTTCTCATGGACTAATAACAGGATAGGACAAGGATGAATGATGTTGACTATTACAACTGTGTCATCGACTATTCTTATATCACAAACACTGACCAATGTTCCTTTTGCATGGAGTATGCCTATAGTCATAATGCTAAATTGTCGTGAGAGACTGTCCGGAGTTGGTATATGGTGCAACTCTGGACGGTCTGGGGTCAACAGAAAACCACAGTTCAACTGTGAGTCTACACCAATGTAATAAATGATAGTAGTTCTACTTGCTCATTTTGCCGCGTCAGCTGCAGGTGTGCTTATCTCTTTTATGACACACAAAGTGTGACTGGGCAAAGCTTTTTCGAAATAATGTGGATAAAACAGTGGAGTGTGAGACCCCTGAGGTCCCTGTCAAGTCCTCACGACAATTCTACGTTATGAATATTGCATCAGCAATGACTTGATAATTAAACACTGGCTGAACATGATGTAAAAGTGCAATATCATGCGCTGAAAATAGTGATTTTACAACTTTTAGCTTGAAAAGTTCAGTAAGGGTGAAAACTAAAAGTTTAGCATCAAAAACCATGTAATTAAATTTAGTTTATTTACCAGTATCTTAATGGAGACAGACATGCTTCTTCACTCTATTGTATTCATCATGGTAGATAATTGGCATGTAAGTCGCAATGCTAGACAATACGAATGCTTATTACAATGAACTAGATTAATGTTTGGATTTGGAAACCCCTGTGTCTGGTATTGAAACTAATCAAGAGCCTAATTCTGATGGAATACACGGGCAGGACAAGTGTTGCTGCCAGCTGACATTAGGTGGCACCACTGTTCTACGGAATTTGAAATACACCTAAAGTGTCCAATGATGATGTCATTCCCTTAAATGCCTCTGTGAAGACTGAACCGCCCACCAGCAGACAATGCCCTTTGCCATCTTGACCAGTCTTAGACGCATCATTGGAGGAGACATGAGTTTGAGTCCCCCCACTCAACCTGCAGATTTTTCTGCAATTTGTTTGCAAGGTCCTCACAATTAAAATTGGGTGAAACGATGTAGGTTGCGGGTACAAACAATCAAAAGCTATTGAAGTGACTGTCTCGTTATATGGGAGTTTTAGGAAGCATTTCCCAAGATTTTTTTTTGAAACTTACAGCTTTTTTGGATTTTATAATTGTTAAAAATTGGTTAGTATAAGTCATTGCAAGAACGAGTAAACTCTGCATAGTTAAAACTAGGTTTCATGGATTTTGAATCAGTATTTTATGAATAATCTTGACTGATACTTAAAAGTTTTGTAGGACCTTATCAACCAGTATGGATATTTTTAAGCCAAATACCAATACATGTATAGGTTACCACAGATTGTAGTAACGTAGGCACTCTGTAGAATGTAACATTTGGTCATTTTTGTTGTTTCTCCGTGTTTGTCATGACTGAAGATTTGCCAGTCTGCTAAAGCATGATGCTCTATTACACAATTTACAACTACCGTATTCGCCCTAATAAGTGCCCAGGGCGGGGAGCGCTTATTATAACCCACGGTGGTTGAAACCCGGTCTCCAAAATGGGTGAAATCGGAAGCTAAGATTCATCATATTTACTCTGTGTGACGTATCAGTAATCTATGAAAGACTTTCTACAAAATCGTGGTGCACTGCTATCAAACTTTGCTGCTAAATTACGATGCATCATTTTACAGAAAATTGTACTGAAATCCCAGGGTGAAAACTCGCTTCACAGTCGTCGATATGACGACTTGAATGCTTGAATAAAAATAGTTTCGACTCAAGCAAATTACCTGAAATCCTCCTTAAGTTTTCCAAGTAGCGTCTACCAGAGTTCATTTGCCAGAGGAGAGACCGTCTTTTGGCCAGAGCCACGCAATTTAACGTGCTAGATGTGCATCGTATCTAAAGAAATTTGCACAAGCAGTAGGCCTAAACCAGAACATGTTTCATTCAGCACTTGCCAGTCTCATGTGCTAAAAACGTTCGACATTTGTCTCTGTAAGGCCCATATTAGTCGCCGTGTGGCTGGATGCGTACGTAACTATCTGACAGTAGGACTGTAGGTAAGGCATTTTTCGCATGTACATATTCATGGACTGGGCGCTTATTTTAGCAAAGTCTGAAAACGAGTGGCGGGGCGCTTATAGGGGCATGGGCGGTTAATACGGCGAATACGATAAGTTTGCTCCATTGTTGCTCGGATAATTGACAAGACTCAGAGAACATATTTGCTTTCAGGTGATATTGATGATGTAAAGCGGATACTGTCTGACTCTGAGAACAAAGTCACAGTTGACTGCCTGGACGAGGTGAGGATAAACACAAGAAGTAATACTTTCGATGATATGAATGATGATCACAGACTCTGGTCCTGTGTATAGACTAGCTTGGAACCCCTTAGTGTCAAGTGAACTTAAAAGTCATAGGAACTAATGATGCGATTACCAGTTAAAGCCCTTGCATTTGTTACCTGTGTGTTAGGTTAACAAGCATACTTGTTTGTGCCACGGGGTTTTCTTGAATACTGATGCAGTGGTGTAATTTTTGTGGTATTTTGGTAATTTTAGCACCTTAATCGATTGAACTTCTGCAATGAAATAGGAAAGCAAATGAACACATATTCTCTGATCGCAAACACGCATAACAAATGCTGCGCGTGTGCACTTTAATCAGTTACAGGCAAATCCGATTAATAACTAATGAGAAGGATGTAACATTTTTAATTATTTGTTTTCTCAATAAGCAAAATTTCAACTGATATCAGTTTAAATGATGTAGCAATACTCTTTTGATATGAGAGGGGGATTCCTTTTTGTAAGATTGAATTCTTGACATGATAGTGCAGTGCAGTCTCTATTTTTCCAATGCAGCATGGTATGACACCGCTGCAGCATGCGGCCTACCGTGGAAAGGTGGCGCTGTGTGAGCTACTCTTGGCCCACGGAGCAGACGTCAATAGCAACTCGCACCAATACGGGTACACAGCGCTCATGTTTGCTGCTCTGGCTGGTAACGTATTCGACTGTTAGACTATGTCACATGTGTAGTACACTGTAAAAACTAGGGAAATAGTCGATCTGGCAACGGCAATTCAACAGCACTGAATGATCTTATCTGAACAACTGTACAGTATTGGGGAATTTTGTTGAATTTAAGTGAAGATGTGACTAAGGCAAGTCTATGTTATGCAAGTTTTAAGGTTACGTAGTACCTTATTGACAGGTCGGTGTATTCAGCCTGCAATACCTACAGTAAAAGTATACTGTATGAAAACCTCTTTCAAACACAACTCTGTGTTACGGTTTTACGTGGGTTTATTCTAGAGATCTACAAGATACATCTATTCACTATGCTGTCTAATTCTCAACTGAAAACTTGTTTGTCAGAACTAAAGATCATATGCTCATGAGTCGTAATCAGATTTCAGAGAATTGTTTTGCACAACTTACACAATCTATGATTCTAGCTACCAGTGCCATATAAGGTTATGTTTTGGACTCTGCAAGTTTAATGAAAACCACGAACATAACATATACGTCCTGAAAGTAGCAAGCAGATATAATTTGATTTTTGACTTTGAACAAGTTAAGTTACATGGGCATGTCTTTTTAGTAAAATTAAGCATAGGAAGATACATTGATAGGGAAACGTTATCAATAAGATGATTAGATTTTATGTGATGTTAATGTTCATAGCGAGGCCTCAATAATGCTGTTACAGTTTTCTAAACTATCATTTCGTTTTCATTTTTTTTTCATGAAAATCATGAAAGTCCTGTTGTTGATGCATCAGTGGAACATTTTGAAAACAATGCCTAATTGTGTTTTGGAAAACAATGCATAAAGCACAGTGGCTGAAACTTTCACATGAATCCAATCACCTGTTTCTGAGATGTAATGTTGCGAAGTTAGCCAAATATTGACCTTTTGTAAGGCCCTAAATTAGCTTAATATTAGTTAAAGCTGTGTTGGGTGAATGTGCAATGCATAATGCCAACAGTGTTGTATTAACACGTGCCTTGGTACAGCGAGTGAACCATGGCAGTAGTTAAGAAATTTCTAAACCAATTTCCAGGGTTTTAAAATATTTCGTCCATCAGGTTAATCACTTGATTACAAATAAGTTGTTTACCCTAGGTGATTCACGTAGAAGTCGTGTCTTTTGTAAAAATAACTTGATATGAAATTTCATTGCTGGTGTTCAGCTACTGTAGATTGAGCACTGTTCAGGCAATATGACTATTACCTTGGGAAATTCTGTTTCACAGAATGGGGACTATTGAATATTTTGATTTTATTTACGATATATCTCAAAAAATTGTGTCTTGATCAGGGTGAATGAACACTTATTTTTTGGTCATAACAAAACTCAAAGATGTCAATTTTAGCTTTATAAGCTTCTTCATTCTTCTATTAAACATTATTTAACTTTGAAGTTGGCGGTCTTTGACCCGCCTAAACAGCGCTCACTATTAGCTTTGGCAGTACAGTTATTTCTTTTCACCATGTATTCTATGTTGAAGACGTTTTGCTGTATCCTGTATATTGTGTACAAGAGGAATTCAAAGTTTCTTTGAGGTCAAGGCGTGACCTTCGTTTTACCAGGATTTAATCGCTGTTGTTGAGAGGTGCATGATCTTTTTCCAGGAAGCGTGCCGTGCACCAAACTGATGTTGGAGCACGGGGCCAAGGTGTACCACACAAACTCTGTTGGCCGGACTGCTGCTCAAATGGCTGGTTTTGTCAGCCAACACCAGGTGGTGTCGCTCATCAACAACTTTGTCTCCATTGAGGACCTAGAGTATTATACAAAACCACAGGGTATGGCATCTTGTTTAACGTTTGGAAATCTTAGAATGAAGTAAATTAAAGAGCTGACTTTGGACGATACAAGTGTTAAAAATCCATCACTCCTATTGGTTGTTCTTCATAAGCAGTGCGTTAAGTTAAAATGCTACAGACTTGGGATGAAGTTTAATTGTAAGAGTACTTTAATACACATAAAAATGTGCAATGAGAGAAAATGTAGGCTGAAGCAGTGAACTGAGACGTCTTACGGATACATATATTTTGTTCTTCGTTCTGTAACTTTTTACCTTACACCTCTGATGAAGAGTGTTCTGTACAGAACGGTCAATTTTTCTCATACGTGTATAGTCTATCAGTCTTTTTCAATCATTTTATTCTAATTAATGTTTGTAACGGCTAATACTTATTTGGAAATTAGGGTACATCACAATATTGCTATGAAATTGATCTCAGTAGAAAAAATTCTATAGTCAAAAATTGAAATTGACAATTTGGTGTTTAGTGATCGTTTTTTATGTTTTTTGAGTTATACCTCAGGCTGATAGCTGACTGGATACCTAAGACTGGTTTTTATCACAAACACTAGAGGGCAGTACTATGACTTTCAACATTGAGTGATTCGCAGTCTATGGTCATGTGATTTCAGGTTTAGAAAAAAATGCCAAGTTGCCCGTCCATCTGGTATCACCTCTTCACAAGCTGATGCTGATGTCTAACCTGAACCCTGTGAGGGTGAGTGATGATGATAAGCCTACACCACACTTTGTGACTAATTTATGGATCTTGTGTCATTTTGCAATAGCCCCATCCTAAATTCAGCTCCCTTTTTTAGAGAGAGATAAACGCGTTATACAGTCGGCTTGAAAGGTTAGTCTGCTGTCACGCTTTTGATCTTAATCGAACAGGTAAAGAGTGATTTAGTATGCCCACTCAACCTGTAAGTCAGCACTGCAATTTTCTAGTATGCAGCAGAGAACTGAGATTTTTTTTGGCACAAGAATGGGGAAGGACAAATTATTTTCCTTTGTTCTAATGTTAAATTGTTACAAGAGTGCCAGCAGTGATACAAATGTTCTGCTTAACGCAAAGCATTGTGGGAAAATAGTGCAGAATCAGAGTGGCGGTGTGGTATTTTGGAATGTGGTTAATATTTATCTAGTGCTGTTTGCCGTCTTTAACTAAACTAGAATTGTAGGCGTTTCCCAAAATGATGTTGGTGAATCAGTCAGTGAAGGATCCTCAAAGTTATGTGTTGTACTAAGACCCTAGAAAATTTTACAAATTTAGCTAAATTCTCAACATCATGTTTCAGAAATAAATGGCTGATCATTTTCACATACTATACGTTATGTACGTTTTGCAAAACGCCGTTAGGAAATATTTTAAAGCGATCTACTTTCTGGAAAGCGCCTGTCAAAAATAGGTCAAAGGTTGCTCAAAACAATAATAAAATAATTCAGAAACTTTTTAAATAATGAATTAGAAATATTTAATTATACAAGAAAAAAATATTGTAAGGGAACAAAAGGGTTTCATTGTCAGTGTTTCCTGGAAATTCATCATTACGGCTGTAGACCTGTCCAGTGTTTTATTGTATTTAGTATGAAAGAGCTTTACCATTCAGATCTCACGGTATCTCCGGGAACACAAAGAACTTCTGATGGAGTCCAAGAACGTGTATCGTGTGCTCCAAATAATGTTGGAGAAGAAAATGAAACAAAGTGACACTGACGAGGTTATGGCTTTGAAGATTCACTACTTATCGCATTTTGTGGAGAACTGTGCTAAGTTTGTCGACGACGAGAAAAAGTATGATGGCTGGATAAAGAGGTTGGTCTCTTTGTGGACGGAGAAGTTTTGATGATTAAAATATTTATCCTAAATGTTATTTCAGAATGGTGTGGCAATTTGCACTTATAAGATTTAATCACATGTATAATTAGTGGGTCTGAAATAGTCAGCCGGAAATTTGCATTTTATCAAACGGAAATTGGTTTTTTGTTAATGGATAGATTTGGTATTTTTCATACTTTCCTGAGGACAGAGTCAGTTGGGGCTTCACTATTTGAGCGTGTCAAGCTCCTCTGTGTTTGTGTTTGTGTTTGTTTGTGTGTGCGCATGTGCGAGTGTGTACATGCATGTGTGCATGTCTGTAGGTGTATCACCAATGGACAGATTACACGCTGTCTAGGACTGTACATTGGGTTGGGCGTTGGTTCACCATGCCAATACTGTATTGAACGCCGATATGTTATCAAAATGAAACATATTTGGTGTCAGAATGGATACCTTGAAAACTGAAAATGAGGCTGATTTGATATTTTGATACTTTGTTTTCTAATTCAGACAACTACAATGGATGACATGAAACGAATACAGCATGGAGTCAATCTAGGGTTCACAAAGAAATCTGTAAACCAATTGTGAATCTCATGTCTACTCTCTACAAGGGTGCCGGGTATCCTAATTTCCCAGTTCCCAGTAGCACATCACACCAAAATATATAGTTGAGTCCCTTGGGGATGTAAGACCAACACACACCCCAAGTTTACGTTTCTTTGCAGTCGGTCTTGGTATCGAAAGAGTATTGAGATATAAAATTGGCAGTATCGGTATTGTACCAATTTTCATATATTGATACCCAGCCCTAGGTACTCACTGATACCGAAGTTCCGAGAAGTTTGAACCAACAGCAGGACACGGTAGTAGAGCAATCATCTGCTGCAATATTGCGCTGTCCTCAGCGCCGTGTTGGTCTGGAACAATACCAATTTGTTGAACAAACTTTCCCGAGATTGTTCCTCTCAAATTAACTTGATAAAATTAACCTCCACAGCCTTATCAAAGAGAACGAAAATATGTTTCCTGAGACACAAGAGAAGTTCGTTCGTTCAACACTTAGGGATTTCCCCTACGCCAGCAGCGCCCTCCTACGACAAGTCGTGAAAAGTGTATCAGACACCCCGGAAGTAAGTGATGCATGACGGTACTTCATTACTTCATGAACTGATTATGTAGTGTTCATTAATCTTTTGAATATTGCTCTGTGTTACAAATTTTTGCTGTCATCTTTCTGGACACTAATTTTTAACATGGCTTTTTGTAACATAAAAACTTAGCTATGATCTGTTTGTTGTCCAACTTCCCCAAGTCTTATAATCCTTTAATTTCTGCCAAGTCGGTGACTGAAAATGAACTTTGACATTTTGTAATCTCTTATCTAACAGACCCATGGTACTCTATATTCTGTTATTTTCAAAGTAACTTTAATTCAGCCATCTCCATACTTGTACAAGTCACTTATTAATCAATGTATTCTGTTCGTTTCAGGGCAACTTTCCCACAGCCCTGAGTATAATGACACAAGCAATAAATGGCCAATACCTTCAGGATGAAGTGGGTGAATGTGAGACATGTGGAGAGCCCAAGGCAGTGTTAAAGTGTTCTGCTTGTAAGGCGGTAAGCTTTATGTTATATACTTGTAAGGGGGTAAGTGTTCTGGGGTACACTTGTAAGGTGGTAAATGTCTGTGATACACTTGTTAGATGGTTAGTGTTCTGGGGTACACTTGTAAGGTGGTAAATGTCTGTGATACACTTGTTAGATGGTTAGTGTACTGGGGTACACTTGTAAGGTGGTAAATGTCTGTGATACACTTGTTAGATGGTTAGTGTACTGGGGTACACTTGTAAGGTGGTAAATGTCTGTGATACACTTGTTAGATGGTTAGTGTTCTGGGGTACACTTGTAAGGCGGTTAGTGTTCTGGGATGCACTTGTAAAGTGGTAAGTGTTCTGGGGTATACTGTCTTATATTATGGTTACTTGGTGTTCTGGGTACAGTTGCCTTCTTTGGCCTAATCGATGAAAGAATTTGATAAAGGAATATGCCTAACAGTTGAAACATTCCAAGGCTCATTGTGTCACACTATGTGCAATTTTTGAAAGATGTATTTTGCCTGTTAAATGTAAATGAATGAATGAGTGGAGTGAGTTGTCTGTGTCATCATAGACTATAGTACATGTACTGCCAACTCCATATACTTTCAATGGACGAAATCTATGCTTTTATAGAAGTAATGCCATCATTATTTTCTAGCGACACGTAGCCAAATTATCTGGTGTTATTTCCGGCAACTACGTCGTCTGCTATCATGTTTGGCTGTTGTGTCGTCACAATACACTAACCGGAAACTGAAACTGATAATTTAGGAGAGTGGCGCCTACTCTAGGACAGTACACAGTTAACTCTACTAATCACTCAATCATTCAGTGAAACTTAACTGAGTGTGTTGAAATTGCGCTATGAAGACCAGGAAGCATTGTCTGAGGTTACATGATTCATGGCCTGTTGGATTTACTTTCATTGTAAGTTTGGTTTCAGGTTAAATACTGCAACAAAGAGTGTCAAAAGCTACATTGGTTCTCACACAAAAAGTTCTGTAAAGAATTAGCAGGTAATGTGACCTTGTAAGTGGGTCAGAGGTTGGCTTAATAGTGACATTAAGAGGGGAGACAATCCCTTCCTGTTCACAGCTTTAATAAAAAATTACCACACTCTTCCGGGTAGTGCCCAAGACACTTTAACTTATCAGGGAGTAGGCATAGAGCTGGCTTTTAAAGACAAAATTTTTGAGAAGTGTAGGATGGGCGTTTTACCCAAATATATCTGCTCGCTCAGACAAAATGCCTTCACCTTTTTTGCATCCAAGTACCATAATAGCAGAAATGAGCATGAGCCAAAAGAACCATTTCAAATCTCGTTTAAAGAAGAGCTGGTACTAGTACCCATCGAAATTTAGCAAGATGCTGCTGAAGTTGAGGGTTATAAATGTAACTGAATATTAGTACGATTTGGTAGCTAATAAGTTCTTGTGCACTTTTAAGGAAGTATTAGTTGGCATCGGTAGTAAGTTGGCATGGTGGCTAAGATTGAAACTTTGGAAATTTCGAGTGTGGGTGTTAATAAAGTGGAGTATGATATGAATTTTTCTGGTTGGTCAATGTATAATGTACCTCGTACGTTATCATATGATGACATCAGTTGATTTCCATCCTAGAATAAATCTGTTGACAGGGGCGGCGCAGCACTGAAAAAGTGATGGGACTATAGCCCCCCCCCCAGTCCCCTATGGTGCGCCGCCCATGGTTGAGGCAAATAGAGACAAACAAACTGTGTCAAATGGCAACTCTGCCAAAAGTAAGCCACACTCTTGACCGTTCTTTACAATCACGCGATCAACTTGCGAGGCATAGTCCACTGAAAAGAAAAGTATGGGAACAAATTTCTGTGAATTGTTGTTATTCAACTAGTAAATGTGCATCAGTTTTTAAAAACTGTTGAACAGTGGTGTATTCGTCCTGTAGCTCGTAAACAGAGAGAGTTAGAGGAACAGGCTCGCATCGCCGCTGAGGAGGCTGAAAAGGACAGGCAGAAGGCTGAGGAAGAGGCACAGGCGACACTTAATGAGGGAAACAAAATAAAAGGTGAAAATGCTAATTGGATCTCCCTTTTTGTTTGAAAGTTGTTTTGCTTTGAGATTTGGACAATGCCTCAGGGCTTGGAATTTTCCGCGGAAACACGGATTTCCGCTTTTTTCAAATGTGCTTTCCGCTTTTTTTTATAATATTTCCGCGTAAAAAAATCGGATTTGATATAAAATTTCCGCGGCAAATTCCTTTCTTACCGCGGCGTTGCAGACAACGTTCACCTCGAAAAGCGGAAGTTGCTCTTTATGTTCGGAGGAACGTAAATTGTCAACATTGCCGGGGCATCTGGGATAGCGTGGTGTGATTTTTAATGGCGTCTCGTGTTATTGTTAAGCGCGGCGACAAATACTACCGCTCTGCAGCCAAAAATGTGTGGGTTGGGAGTAGACGGGCGAGCTAAAAGGACGCAGACGCATGCTACTGATGGTGGTAACGTTTTTTTTTTAGTCCTTCCGATTTTTGTCGGGGAAAGGTTCACATTGATCAGTTCTAGGCTGGTTATCGGGCGATGATTTGGGCCGTAAAAGTTTCAAAGTTTCCGCGTTTTTTGTCATTGATCATTCCAAGCCCTGATACCTTGTCAGAAAAAATGCTAATTATTTCCTCTAGTGCATGGTACACTTAAGCTTGTATGCACCAGGGTATTGAAGGTGGGAGTTTTCTTTCAAACATGTATTGTTTGAGGGGGAAATTTTGCTTTAAATGTGTATTATTGAAGGTGGGAATTCTTCCTTTAAATGTGTTTTATGGAAGATGGAAAGTTTTCCTTTAAATTGTATTATTGAAGGCAAGTTTTCCTTTAAATGTGTACTATTGTAGTCTGGAAGTGTTCCTTTTTAACGTGTACTATTAAAGGCTGGAAATTTTCCTTAAACATGTATTATCTAACTCTGGAAGTTTACCTGTAAACATGTATTATTAAAGCTGGTAAGTTTCCTTTAATTGTGCGTTATTAGACTGCATGCTCCAGTATATGTTCACCTTCATCAATGATATTCACGCTTATAGTTAGTTACTATAACCAAATATATGAGAAAAACATCAAAAAGAGTACAAAAGTCATGCTCAGATGTGTAATGAAACACATTAAAAGTGTTAGTTGGTCTGTTTTCTTTACTTTGACACTGCAAATTTTATTTGTTTTAGACTGTGAACCAGTTACAGGTGAAAGTCCAGATTCCACAACAGAAACCACTGAAGTGACTCAGCCAGAACAGTGACATCTGTTGGGCAGTGCTAACTTGGTACGCCCTGAATGTGACAAGACCAGTCAGTGTTAAAAGATGTTGCCTTCTATCACATTTCTTGGTCATTTATTGTTACAATGTCGTGGAGCTGTTTTCATGTAAAACCTGTCGCACAAATGTTAAAGATGGTGTAAAATGGCCAAATGACTTTTGAACATGATATATATATTAATGTCATCTCTTCGTTTACTCCTGGCATTTACTAATTACGTTATCATACATTGGACATTGTTCCTGTTGTAACTTTGGTGGTTAAGTGACTGAGTGTGTTATTACTGGACAGATTCAGAACACAATGCGAAGATAACGTGTTTGAAACGTGAAAATGTAACCTTGACTACCACAATGCAAGGGTGGCTGAGTGACCAATTATATTTTCTCTCAGTTGGAGATCAAATCACAGAGTAAACCTGTCCTGGTTGGTGATGAAGTAGCTGGCATTTGCCGTAAAATTTGAATGGATTTGTACAAATGGTAAATTTTCTTAATTTCCCCCTGAAGAACAGTATCGATACTTGAGATAGCTAGTCTCTGGAATACATTTCATGATTGAAATTGATGAATTTCTTGCACGATTTCATATTTTCTTATTTAGCTATGGTTAGTAATAGCACTATGAAGTAGATTGGAAGAAATGGATGATGGATTGATGGATAAACTTCTGTTGTTAAATGTTGTTGGGTGGTACATGATAGACAGTTTGACCCATATACTGGAATTCCTACCTGGTTGTGCCACGATGACCTGTTGGTGTTCTTGCACTCAGTGTCACATGTATGTACCCCACTGTAAGACAGTAACTTTTGATGTATCTAAAACTGTTATTTCTTTGCAAAGTATTCAGAGGTGAGAGCGAATCTCACTGACTGTATCTTTTTGAAGCACTGAATTTTGATAGTGAAATGCTTGAAAGAAAGTATTATTTTTTGTCTTCGAGTTTTATATGGTAGTATTTCATTATTTATCAGAACAAACTTCTGTAAATCTGTTGTCACGACAACCCAGCATAGTTTTTCAGAAAGTTCAACTTCAGATTTTTGCTGTAGAGATTTGTAGCTTTGCCAACAAAACACCCGGCCTTTTCTCCCAATCTTCGTCAGACTGTGACCATCAGGGGACAAAATGGATAGGCTTTGATACGAGAGTTATAAAGTGAGATAACATGTGCACCGTGAACTTCAGCATCGTGCTGAATAACTCCTAAGGAAAAAGTTGCGCAACATCCCTGATGTTGATTTCTTTTGCCGACGAGTCAACTTTGATCTGGAAGACAACTAGCATTTCGCTGTTTTTGTGTTAATCGGTGAGATTGGCAGCAGAAGGGCAAGGATTCTTGCTCTGAAGTTATCACTCTTTCTCGTTGTCTGACACATTAAGTGACACATCAGCATTATGTAGTTGTATTAGAACAAGCTGGATGTTTGATGCACTAACATTTTGTGACTTAGTTTCAATAATATCTGCATGATAAATCAAAAGCTGCTACCATGACTTACTACAAAGTTAAGTATTTTTGGTTTGAGGCTGTTTGCTGTTTAACGAACCATTCCCTTGACGATTCTGTTTCCATTATTGCATTTCGTAAATTCATGAATTCCCATTACTAAAACGAGTTTTGTTCAAAACGACGTTCTATTTGTTTTTAATGGTGCCATTTAGAGCGTGTATCTAATTATGGTGGACATTAAAAACAAATGGAACGTCCCGTTCAGCAAAACTTGTCCTGTTACACCAGGGTACATTGTGTTGTAAGCAATGATGTTGTCTAAAATAAAAACCCTTTTCTGTACTTTTGCATTTATTTTATGTATATTACTCACAAAATACAAAAATAGATTTCAAAAGACATCTCAAATACATACAAGAAAATTAATAACCACATTTTTTTACTATATCGTTTCAATATTTATGCTGTACTAAAATTCAATAAAAATATTAAAACCACAGTACCCCTTAACAAATTTCCCACTTTATACAGCGACATCAATAATAGGTCTCTTTGCTATTTGCATATTTGCCGATTGTTGTTCCAGTAAAATATGCACCAGAAGGGAGAGGCACTTCACCCACCATTTGCAAGTTTATTCATTTCCGTACACACCACTTATACCATTCGATTAGTTTGTAATGCAACCACATCCATCCCTGTTCCCCACTCCCCAAACATAAGAAACAGAGGTCATAATAGTAAACCTGCTGTTCGTGTTTACATTTAAGATCCCAACCAGTATGCATCATTCAGAGATACCACTTGCAAAATGGAATGTAGAGCAGCAGGAAGTCGAGATGTGAACTCGTGGAAATTTGGTTTGGTATACACGCACTTTGTTGGACGTCAAATTTATGGATCAAAAACACAACTGGTAATATTTAACTTTCACGAGAACAACGTAGTAATTTATTTATATTTTGTTCTGAACACAACCACCCACATTTTTTATGTCAAGTGCCTTTCTCCTCGTAGTGATGAGACTAGAACAGCCCTGAATTTTAAATATAACAAATTGGAATTTTTACATGTCCTTAAATAATAAAAATGCATTCACATCTAAAACTGTTCATTAAGTTCTATTTAATCAAACTGAGGTCTTATTACAAGGTGTTGTTTGTTGATTCATTGTCACTCTTAGCTTTAACCTAGATTATTGATGTTTACCCGCAACCTAATAACAGTCTACATAATTAAAGTTATAGCAATATATTCTGAAAACATTACCTGACGACAGACAATTAAAAAGGTGTTTCCTAAAATAATTCTCCAGTCTTCAGGAAAGTTGATATTCATTGCTTAATAGAATTGTTTCTCAATTGGCCATTATAAGTTAATTTGTTAAATTTGAGCAGCTTTAGTATTATTGCATGTAAAACCCATAATCACCAACACCATTATGGTATAATTATCTAACCCTCAATAAATAAAGGCACATAACATTTATGACACCTCACCACAATATACATAATATTAATTTAACAATCAACAATAAATGTATCAATAGGGTCATTCACCCGACTGAACTTTAATCTGACTTGTTGACAGACGAGAAATTTTCAATGTTTTTATAAAATTGAATTCAGGTAAAGAGATTAGCATTAGTTAACTTTAATAATTATAATCCCTTTTCAATTTTAAAAATCATCACTATGTCATAGATAACAAATCTTCACTAACCAAGTACAACACGGAAAGATTAAACATGAACAACACCCAATTTCTCTTGTATCTGATAGTAATCCCTTCATATTGAAATTGCACACATTAAGACTAGTTCATTGTACCTACTGAATAAATGCGGATGTCCAACTTGAATACGGTAAACACTTGATTTTCGCACACATTGCAGACAAGAATTGACAATAAAAATAGGCACAGTGTACAGCGCAACTAACATAAAACAAAACTTGGTGAAAAATTTCATCATTTCATCAATACAACGTGGTAATTACTTTTGCGCAAAATTGAAAATAAAATACAAGCTACTATATTGTACCGGGTATCTGGCATATTTGGAGTTAACTGGACGGAGGAAATAATGCTAACTTTTGCATGAGACAAAAACTTCAACACAAAAATGTCTATGCCAAAATAGAGATTATTGAGCCGCCAGCACTACACTATATATATATAGAGATTATTGAGCCGCCAGCACTATATGACATTTAATGACATTTGATGCCAAAAGGACTGATGCTACACAGTTCCATCTTTTAATTTTTAGCTGTAGAATACGTTTATCCACCACATGAATGTACTATTGTCTTATTGCACAGTGGGACAAGAATGGTGCCAACACTTCAACACTGAATACTGTGCGGTGACAATTGTGAAGCATAGCATTCACCATCATAGAAAGTTTATCCTCGGAGAAACACACACTTAAAGTCAAATTCAGTTTTGTTTTCTCAGTCTTATTACAAACATGCTTGCACAAACACACAATCAAAACTCCAATTTTAACTGGGTAAACACAAATCTCACAATAACTTGATTTCCTATCTAAATTATGTTGCCATGACAACATTTTGAATATGACCAGCATGAAGGGGCAGCTGCCTATCAATCTCTAGGTGGGTGTGTCCACAGCTCTGTAATATATGCCAGCTGCCAATCTCTTGCATCCTATGTGTGTGTGTACAGAGGTACCATCAAGTCGATCAGATGGTCGCATAAGGTGCAGACACTTTGTAATCTCTCTGAAAACAATATTTAAGAAAAGATGCTAAAAATGAAGTGATCATTTTGAGGAGGTTTGGCCAAAGCAACACAATGATACAAATATTAAAAACAGCGCAGGCACTTATCAATAACAGTCACAAAACACAAAATAGTTGGTAAGAGCTGAATACCACACAATGAGTTTGTAAACAGATATTTATGGATTTGAAGTCACAGTATGGATTTAGCATGAGCATATGGTTTAAAATCAAAATTAACTAAGTGCTCTGTTGTGAAAAAACAACTGATAACAACTACAAACTCTAGAGGAGCAGACTAAAGATGTAGCACCCTGCGCCTTCATAAAACTAAGTTTTGGGTTAGGTACTTATCACCATAAAATTTAGCTGAAATCGTTCCTTGATCAAATTCAGAGTTATTTCAGCGCTTTGAAAGAACTGGCAGTCCATTATTACTTGGGAGCAGGCTCATGAATAATGAAGTGTCAATTCTTCTCGAATTCAGTATCACTTCTTAACTGAATAATGAACAAGATAAGTGACCTAAATCAAATTTCTTTGACAGAAAGCATGGGTTTAATACTGCTTTAAGGCCTGATGTTAAATCTCAGAACTTAAAACTTCGACATGTTTTTAATAATCTTCCTATAGTTCACACAAAAGTGTGTGCAACATAAGTTCACACTTGATGACCTCAAAACCTCTGAGTTACATTAAAATTTGAACTTAAAATCTTATTTGAAATTAAGTTTGAAACATCTCAGTGTGTCACCTGTACTCTACTCAAGTACCAAATGACAACAGATGGTAAAATCAAAATAATGAAAATAAACTTTGGAATTAAGAGTTAAGTTCAGAGATTAGTCTTCTGGCTCTGGTCATTGATATCAGAAAATCTCTAGCAAAAGTTTTCTTGAGACAAGTTTTGTCAACCACAATGTTTATCTAAGGGCATTAAATGCAAACTGAACGTCGCGTTCAACAAAACTTGTTTCATTACTATTACAAATATTTTCGGGTATCTCAAGCAATGTTTAAACTTTCTATTATCTGTACATACAGAAACACAATGAAAAGATCACACTTATCACCCACAAAACAAACAGAAACAGTTAGAGAAGCTACAGAACAACACTATCAGTGAAAAGTGAGCTGAAAACAGAACATGTTTACTGTGCTGCACAAAATCAGTAACACAATACAAACATCAAATTCAGGTAAACAAAATTTAAAACATTTTTTTTCAATTTATAAAAAATATTACAGATAGTGCTACATGTGTGACTGAAAACAAGTTGTAAAACACAATTCAGTATATAAAGAGGCTTTCTTAGATATGGTGTACATTAGATTACAGAATGTTGTTCTAGAATTGAAAGCTCTATAGTTTGACAGACAACAGGAAAGTATTATGTTTCTTAAATGGTTTAAATTCTATGAAAAGTCTGCAATTTGTCATTTACAGAGAATACAGAAAATATTTTTAATTACAAGAACTATACATAGAAATTACTGACCCCTAATAAACCAAAGTTGAGCAAAGTAACAAAATTAAGACAGTTTTTCTTCTTGCTTCATCCTATAGCTCTACGTCTTATGGACTAAATGCTGTTTGATTTGACCAGTAGCTAGGTTTCTATAAATAGGAACGGCAAGCAAGATGAAGGTTTACACTTATCAAGCAGGGGAACATTTGCAAGTAAAAGCATCTAAGCTACAAGAATTCCAGAAACTAGAAATCACATACATTAACTATAGTCTACACTTGTTTGTACCTTTGGAAGCCTTCTTTGTATGTCAATTTCATTCTCAAAGTGGTTTGAATGTGTACTAGGTATGGTGCTTCTAATGTAATTCTGTCTCGGTGAAGTTTCAACTTTTCCATTCTCAGACACCTTTTGGTATGATGGCTAGACAAATAAAACGCAGGGTTTGAAATCAGACTTAAGTACAGGTAAAATACTTAAGGTGTTATGTCTATCAGAAATGTTGCCTGGAATATTGAAGATAAGTCAACTTGGTTGTATTTTAAGAAACGAATCAACACATATTTTTTGTGTATCATTATAACAATGAGGATGTCACTGTCATTTGAAGACAAAGTTTGCATGCAGTTATAAGAGGATAACTAGCAAACACGATGAAATAATCCATTCCAAGTTCTTTGCTAGAACATTCTCTAGAATGATGAAGTCCATGATAGCACTTTTTAATGTGTGATATCAAAATTGAAATTAAAAATTTATAGCACTTCAACGAAATGATAATAAAACGCAACACATCACACTTGTACTAAAGACTTGTACTTACTTCCGTTTTGCTATAATGGTGCAGAGCCTCATCAAGGTTCATCTTTTTATTGACTCCTCTGGGTGCCCCTGCCCCGGGGCGACCCCAGAAACTGTCATTGGCTTTATAATGCTGTAACAAAGTAGATCAAGTTAGTCGTAGTGAAACTTTTCTTCACATGAACATGATATTAAATAACATAAAGTGACATGTATTGAATATATTGAATATGTAGCAATAAAAAGAAATGGCGAGAGAATTGCCGGGATTTTCCCCATAGATAAGCTCAGGGGCTTGTATTTGGAAAATGAAAATTTTCAGGCATTTTTAGTCAACACCAAATAAATGCCCACTCAAAAGGTAGGCGTTCATTTGGAAAGGGGGGAGTGTAAACGGAAAGTCATAGCCTCCGCTGACTGAAAAAATCAGCCATTTAAATCAGCCATTTTTTCACAAATTCTTGCTTTTTAATGTTAAGTTAAAAAATAAACAGTTCACCAACTCTTTGTTCATCTTTATAAAGGATAAATGCTCCACAAAACTGATCCCGTAGCTAAAAGTTGATGCTGGGTGGGCTTTTAATAGAAAATTTTCCAAATACATGCCCCACTATCCGGACACTTGGAAACCAGACGTTGTAACATCAAATAAATGCCCATAAGCGTTTATTCAGCATAATTCTCTGAAGAAATACCCATGGGGTAGGCTTATCTACGGAAATCCCGGTAATGACCATTACAGAACACACACAGTCATGTATTTTCATAAATAATTAAATTAAAACAGACTTTTGAACAAGGATTTAATTTTTTTATAAAGCCATCACTAACATTAATTTATTCAAACAACTCAATCCCGATAATTATCCTGATGAATGAGGAAATTTACAAAGTAAACTTCAATTTCAGACAAAAATAATTGCCAAAATTGTCATTTATCTATTTTTCATTCACTACTGTGTAATGCTAAATAGTGTGTACCTGTTCCGCCATCTGTAACTCCTTCAGTTTATCTAACTGTCGGTCAACGTGTCTTCGCTGGGCCTCTCGCTCTAGGTCATTGTGGTAATCCCGCGAGTGCTCTGTCTTCTGAGGTCTTGTGTCCGTTTTCTAAATAAAAATATGACAGATCAATGCACATGTTGAATATTTTATTTCCAAACACCGCCCAAATTTTTGCATTTCATAGTAACGCTTTCATATCATTCTACAACAAACATGACAGCAGTTTTATAAAAACTGCTGCACATTACCAATCACGTGAATTTGAAAAATGTAAAACACCCCCTTAATAACCAAAATATACACACTAGAATTATTTTTATCATATAGCCCTATATGCCTAATTGCGGGACCACGCCTTATTGCGGGACATTTGAGTAGAACTTGCATTGATTACGGTGCTCCGCATCTATTAATATCTTCAATGTTAAAAAACACTCCTAGTTTGTACATGGATTATAGTGCAAATTCTTTCTGACATGCTGCTGAAGAACCTGTATTGCTAGGTTGTTGATCTTGGCAGAAAAATAAGTTTACGGATTAGATGTGAATGCCAATGCCATGGTAGTAGACATTCAGGTGGGACAACCACGACTCAATTGCAGTAAAAACGTTGTTAGGAGTAATACGTATATTTTTAGATGAGGAGATGAACAAACTGTTATCTTATATGTAAGTCATTCTTGAAAATAAACCTTGTAATTATTTTTTAAACTGTATTTTTAGAATTTAATTATTCCTGTACTCTACCAGAGTGTCACTAACGCCCCACGCTGTGAAATAAAATGCATTCAGTCTATATTTTAAAATCATTCAAGGTGCGCCTACATGTATAACCGAAGTACTGCCTGCCTCCAATTGCGTAACTTATCATTATTACTATTATTATTATTAATATCAAAGCCTGCAGCGTAAAATGCCAATTATGGTATTCTGAGAATCATAGTTAGGTACCTCTTTAGTGACGTCACTAGAGGGGAGATGCTGGTTCAGTAACTGTCCTGTGTACTGGTCTCTACGAGGCCTTCCTACTTGGTAGTCTTTAATCACAGATGCGAGCTCCCCTATTGGTTGTTTTTGGTACCGTTGATCTTCCTCGCGTATCTGTTTCTGCTCCGCCATCTCGTGTTCTGTTTTGAAATCAAGAAGATCACAAATAGTTTAATTCACAGCATGTTATGGTCGATTTTGTGTCCAATACTAGCCTTCAATGTGTTTAATTCACAGCCTGTTATGAACTATAATTGTAGAATCATACTAGTCTTCAACTTTCGTCTACGAGCCAAAAACGCTACGTAAGAGCCCAGCGGTGGCTTTTGGTTGCAATTGTGAAAAATTTGAAGCCTATTGCACAAAAATGCCTTGAAGCAACTTACGCAGTTCATTCAGATACTGTTGTGCTGCTAATTTCTTCTTTTGTGAATCCCCTGACAGCGCCTCATGACGTAGTTTGCCAAACACAGTTGTCTGTACATTTCCATTCTGATCCTTCTTAGGGGCACCAGAACCAGCTTTGCCCCATGGGTCGTACACTTCGCCTCTTTTTGATGGTGATAACTCTGTTATTTTTGCATCTATAATCAAGCATAATTATTGTATTATCACTTGAAGTTTAACTTGACTAACATTACATTTAGGTCATAGTCTATGTTTAGATAATCACATGCAACCCTAGATTTTCAAAATTTTCACTTTTGACTGTACATGTTTCTCAATTACACACCCTGGGATTTGACTCAAATTGACTCAACAAATGCAACAGTAAGGCGCGATTATTAAATTAAAAATCCTCAAAAGCATATTTTTCTGACACATCTAAATCACATGTTTATCATTAGTATTCTGTGAAAACAGTGTTCTACAAAATTAACACAGAGTGGTGCCAAGTGCCATATCTCTCAGAATTCAACAAAGTAAAAGAATGTGCAGAAAGTCGACATCTTTACTTCTATAAGGCATCTTCCACTTGCTTTTCTAGGTCACTAAAGATAAAAGCTTCTAGTTCAAAGCAGAAATAATTTTTTGTGCACCAGATAGTACATGACACACGCAAGCGTTTTCACTCCTCACACTAGTAACCACTCGATGTACCTTCGGCTGCGAGAAATAATCGATTCCAATGTCAGGTTTAATTATGTAGCAATTTTTTTACAAAAACTTTTAAAATCATTGATTGAAAATAAGTTACAACACATACATTTATTTACAAAACAGAAATTAATGATATTTCATAAAATAAAAAGAAAATACCTAAAATACAATCCAACCACATTACAGTTGTATGAGTCTCTGGAAAAATGTCGATCTTTAATAAATAGTTTTGAAACTGATTAAATACACAGACATGTCGCAAAGGTTTTGTAGTTTTCTCCCTTGTAATGTTCGATTGTGTATCCATTCAAGGTCAACTGTACTATTGACAAGTTGGTTACGGAAAACTTCCTTTCAACAGAATAATTACAAAAAGATCCAGTAGGGTTTGTTGTAAAAGGATTTGACAGTATATTATCTAATTAATAAAGATTGGAAAAACTGATAACAAAATCAATAAAGTGACTAAATTGTAAAAAATAACAAAAACTGGCAAAATTGTTAAATACTAAGGTTGAATGAACGAAACATTTGATGCTTTTATTATAAGAATCTTTAATTCTAATATGAATTCTAAAGAATTTGGAAAAAATTGAGTACTATTGATTAGGCAAAAGCAAAACAACATTCAATTAGAAACACTGAGTAGAAAAATTAATGTTAGTGCCAAGAAAATTTACTTATATGTTAGGCAACACTGGTGCTGCAGAAAAAGACTATGGACGACAAGAAATACAGAAATTTGATGGAAAATCTTACAGCATATCTGCAAAATGATATGTTTTTGTGATAATTTCAAAGCACAAGTTGGGAAAGCAAGTTTTTGAAAAAAAAATAGATACCCACTAATAAGTTTACTTTGAAATGTATTCTGGTTTGAGTTAACGTAAAATCAAGAACAAGCTGATTTTGTGGCATCAAAGTTAAAGGACATGATTGTGTGTTTATTGGGAAATCACTGTTTGGATAGCTTTGGAACAAAATGAATTAAATACAATAAAATCTTAACAGGAAAATTTGTGAGTGTCAACCGTGTTAAAGATAATTGCAATGTTTGAAAAAGCGTCAAACCTTCACAATAACAGCTAAGCTACAAACTGAGAGGTCAGTTAAGAAGTTTGACGGGAAATTTTCTGCTAAGAGTAGGAGCGAATAGAAGTTTCTAAGCGAGAGAAAATTGCGGGTGACTACTGCATCAGCTATATAACTTTGCTCACATTTTGTTATAAAATCTGGCCGCGGGTCAAAATAAAAATCTGAAACAAACCATGGCAACAAATACAACCAATGACAAAGAAATCAATATTAACAGAAAGTAAATGTAAACACTTCCAAAAATACCATGACAAATTATGTGTAAGTTCAGAAACAACTTAATAGGAATCAGCAAAATTATTCTGGTCCAGCTGTTTATCACGACAACACTATTTTATAATTTTAAGTTCCTTTAGTAGCGTCACTCACCAACTGACAGATTGCTCAATTGCTTTCGCAAGCAATTATAAACTAACAATACTTTATACAATTACTGAAATTCAATATGTAACTTGAAAAGCAAAAAATGAGATCTTTTTGTGACTAAAATTCTATCAAAATCAATTTTTTATCCTGTTGATACAAGTGTACCACACACTTACCTCCTAAAAGGTCAAAGTTCATGGTATTCTGGAACCGTGCATTAACTTTACCACTGTCCGTCTTTTTTGGGGCTCCGGCCCATGCTTTACCCATATCAATAGAAGCATCCCCCTGAAAAGGAAACATGTTAAAATGTTCTTGGAATCTATTACACCAGATATCTAAGATAGCAAGGCTGCGACTAAACAAACTTTACTCAAGATTCGACTCGAACATTTGAAAGTTTGCTGAAAATTTCGTAAGCCACGCAGTAGCTCACTTTTGTAGAGCTTGGTGATTTTGAGCTCAGTACTCTCATTTGTGAGTAATTTGACAGAAAATACTATATTCTAGACCATGACAATTAGGTCTGCTTTCTCACAAAGCCTGTTTAGCAACACTGAGATGCAGGTTTAGCCAGATATTTGAGCAACAGCTGATTGCACAGAGCACCAGAATGTCTTTAAACTTTACTAAAATTTTCACTTTTTTCGAACATCAAAAATATTTCAGCACAAAAGTAGTAATAAAACAAACTTTAATAGAGTGTAAATTTGACAGCAGCCTCCTTTGAAAACACTTCTGAGAGAAATCCGTCTTGTTTCAGTGTTGTTATTTTTGTTGGAGGCTTGAGGGAAGCGAGACTCCAAACATATGCCAGTAATTAAAGACACACCATTGCATTTGAATCAGCAGCGGTAACAATGCCATGATCCTTGTCTTTAGTATTTGCATGTCGCTGAACATTTCCAAACTCATCCCTCCTCGCCACTCCAATTCCTTTACCCCAAGGGTCGTAGGAATCGCGGAGACCCTGGAAAATTTACACAAATCCGTTTCCAACGTGCCCAATTTACAATGCAACTTCATTAAACATTACAATAAAACAAAAACGAGAAGACTGATAGCCAAAGTAACAACAACAATAGCAACAACAGCATAATTGTTTTATTCATACCAGTTCACTGTCTTGCTAATCAAGTCACTTAAATCAACCAATCAACAGAACACACCCACTTAAATGATCTTGCATGTTGCTTTACAAAAGTAGTGTTAAAAAGATTAACTTCAAGTAGACGTTTTACATGTACTACGTTGTTCGTTTAGTAATTTTCTGCAAAAGTAAATAATTTAGTAATGAGAAATATTTACATTTATCAAGAGAAAGTCACAGCTGGTGGAAGGGGAAATTTAAGGAAGTTGTTATAAAAGTTAGAAAGTTACATAAGCAGGCCCGCCAAAAGCGTCTTGATCTTGAAGTCTCACACAATGCTACTAAAATAATATCAAGGATTGAAATTCTTAAGTATTTATAGTAGACCCATAAAATTTTGTATTTTTAGAATCCTTCATGTTCACAAAATCTTATTATGCGCACAAAAGCAATGTTCAGGTGCTAGTTATCACAGGATTGCACTTTTCAAAAAATTTTTTTTCATGAAGATCAGATTTTCCACAAACATACTTTTTTCACACAAAGATTGTAAGATTGTTTCTTTTATTAGCTAAAAACCATGTCTCCAGGGATTTTCTTTGAATGCCTTTGAGCTTGAGAGTTTTCCTGTCAAAAATCAAGACTTCAGTTTTTCAGATAATGTAAAATATGTGTTCATTTTGAAAGCAGAGCTGACGTGGGCTAAAATATATCTTTAAGGAAATCCCAGACCAACATGATTGAGTACCTAATATAATGAGAAACTGAATTTGCAGGTTTCATGTGAAAACATTCATGGCTGTGGCAATTATAGCAACCCCCCGTGAAAAATCAAAAATTAAAAAATGCAGTCACACGATCCCAAACATCAGGCATTAGTTCAGTACACATAAGATTCTGTGATCATGAGGGATTTTGAAAAATGTATGGTTTTATTGGTCAACTATTAATCCTCCAAAAGTCATTTGAAAATTTTGATCCTTGATAAAGCAGGTAGCCCAAAGTTACATAAGCTGGGATTGCAAGCTTCAAACTCAAAGCTAATACATCTAGATTGCAGCGCTATCTTGCTTTATTAAAAAACTAAGTGTTCCAAAACACAAATCAATAGTTTTTAAGTTTTTGCGGTGATTCAAAAGTTGCTCAGCAAGAAACTTATGAAATTACTGAAGGTGTGAGTATTTGGAATCAGTAAATTTCCACAGTACAGGTAAAGCCTGGACCTGAATCACCAGTAAACTTTACTCAACACTTGACTCAAAAACTCCTCATTCATGTGGGACTCTTAACACAAACTTTGATTGGTCAGTTTTGAAGTAAGTATTGAGTCAAATCTGATGGTCTAAGGCCCCAGTATGCAGTGAAGTTTGACAGTCTCAGACTTCAGACTTTTAAAAGAATGGAAAAATAAAGTGAATTGTCTAAATAGAAGGCAGGCTATTTCAATTGATTATTATTAATGACTTGATCAACAGGAAATAGTTAATGTTAAGAACTAATACACTAATATAAAGCAGACATAAGCCAGTCAAGATGATCAACAGATTTCTAGATACAACACTCTTATTCACTCATATTCACGTCATACCAAGTGATTTGCTTTTGCAAGTGGTGCATGCTCTAAACCAAGCTACAGAGAAAGTAAATACTTGTCATGAGAATGAGCATTTAAAAAATATGCGTAATTTATCAAAAAATATAGTAAAAGAAAACAATGTTCTGTTTTAAAGCTTTCAATAACTGAACATTTACAAAAAAAATCTAAAATGAAAAAAATTAAAGACACTCAACTAACTGAAAATATCTAATGATCAAGATTTAAAAAATAAAAGTGCATTTCTCATCATTTTATAATCCAAAAATAGGAAATGAATGGGCACCATATTGATTGCTCAACAAATCAATGAAATGTGAAATGCGAATGCCAGATCAAACATTGACTTTAAAATGTAAACATTGATGAAAAAAGTTACCTCGTCACTGTGCGTCCTTCGACGTTTTTCTGAAAACATGAAGACCACCATTTAGACTAACGGGTGCAGAAATTTTCAAACATTTCAGTAACCTATAAACATGTACAAGTCTTTCACCAATGCCACTTTAAAACAGTTCAGAAAATAGAGTTTGTCGTTTCTTCATTATTTTTCAATACCAATTACTCATTGATTTGTCTATACAGTATGACTAATTGTAAAACTCATGTTGCAACATCACTTTTGCCCAAAGGACTCTGAGTCATACAAATGCTGATGTGATATTTCGCGGACTGTCAATCTAGAACGTCACCGAAGTTAACAGCCCAAGTTTACTTCACAATAAAAAGGTGGACTTAACAGACGTGGAGTGTCCATATTTTGATGCAATATGAATGATAAAGTTTGGTGCCATTGAACTAATTAGCAGGGGTCTGTCAATAAGGCACGCATAATATTTGCCGTCCCACCAGTCTACCAGAAAGACACAGCGACTTCATTTCATTTATTATCAGACATCCCATTTCTACTAACTCCGTAGTTTACATCGAAGTTGGTATGGAAACGTTTTAAGTCTCATACAATACTCAGTGCTCTGTACTATCAGCAGTTCTGTGCGTAACTATACAATTAAAGCCCCACGCAGCACTTTGAAAATCATTAATTGATATGTGGTGGAACACTTTGTTTTGGTTCTTATGGAGAGCCAGTGTTCCTAACAGTGGACCGGTTAAAGTTCATTGATTGCTTTGACAGTAAGAATTACCACCGTTAAGTTTGAAGTTTGCGATTTTGGCTTGAGCTAATTAGCACTGTGTGGGTATTAATCAATTAATTAATACACATCTGTATAACATAACTAATGAAGTCACTCACAACAACTATCTGCCACTTCAAAAATTTTGAAATAATTAAACACGTCAACAAAATAAATGGTCACTTGGAAACTGTTTAAGCAATGGACAAGACACACATTTGAAATGTGCTTTGTACACGGCATACACCCTATGTTGAGTTTCATTGTAAATATAGTCTAACTTTCACAGTATATACCACCAGAGTCTAGTTGACAAGTGCAACAACAACGACACACAAGCAATTCATGTTAAAGGTGTGCATATCAAAACCCAGGTGATGTACCTGCTCGTAACTCCATACGGCGGAGTTCATTTACATCCTCGGATAATGACACCGATTTGTAATGGTTTCCTGAGGATGCATGAAATGATTAGGTCACTATTTCCATGGCATGTCAAAAACATACAGAGGATGTTGGAGATATGGCATTCAAAATACAAGATGTTGAAAATATGGCATCCAAAATACAACTACAAAGAATAAGTTGCCAAATCCTAATATTACCTGGGAAAAATCTAACAAAAAGCATGCATGAATGAGAAAATAAGCAGTACAAAAGCAAAATTAAAAAGGTAATCTGCTTTGAAACAGAGTGTCACTTAACTTTTCACAATTTCAGCTAAATGCAAAATCTTCAGACTGCAGAAAACTTGCAGTTTTCAATCCTAATTCCGCACCAAAGAGTGCTTCAAAAACAATATTCCATCAAGTGTTTTATGCATGGTAAATATAAAGTTGTTTTTCAAACCTAACTCTCACCAAAAACAAGAAAATAACAGGAATTGTGATATGACTTCACTATATGTTTACCTCTGTTTTGGTTAGGTGCTCCTGCTCCGGGTTTTCCAAATGGATCATATTTCAGCATGTCTACTTCCTGTTGCCGTTCCTTGATCCTGGCTTCCTCATTCATCAATGCATTGTCCTTGATTTGTTTATCTGAAAACAATTGCAAATAAAATCTAATTTCAATGAATGAATCTGATGTTTTGAAATTCTTTCAGTCAAAAACTGATTGGCAGGGATGTGGACGTGGGCTGACCATAATTTGAAGTATAATTAATCAGCTAAGCTACCAACAGACATTAAATAATAGGGTACTATAGACAGAAAAATATGACACCAGGTGTATGAAACTGCAGTGTAGCATGCATGCACCCGGGGGGGGGAGGCTCAGGGGGCTCAGATGAGCCCCATTTTTTGCAAAGTGGCCAAAAAGGTCTGCCTCTGAGAAATAAAAGTCCATTAAAAAGGCAAGAACTACCAAAAATCAAGGAATGCACAATTCACAGCTCTGAACGTAACCCCTGAATCTTAGTAAAAGGTCCACATTCTCAAAAATTCGTGCCCCCCCATTTTTTTAGAGAGGCTATGTCTTGCGCATTTATTCATAAACAAAATACAACAAGACAGGTTTTCCTTTGAATAGATTGTAATGCTGCAACATAAATAACTGGGTATAATACCTTGTAGTAAGTTTCAATCCTTTGAACATTGAATGCACTTACCGTATATAGATTTCAAGTCATTGGCTGTCACTCCATCTGCGTGGTAACGAATTGGATCAATTGGCGGTCTGTTTTTATTGGGGGCGTTCTGACCGAACCTTATGGCAGCATCTCCCCGCACATTAGATATGAGTTTTCCTGAAGATGTAACCATCGGTGCTCCATGACCAGGTCGGCCAAACTTGTCGTAGAAACCTTCACTTCGACTACTTGTCATGTCTCGTGGTGACAATTTTTCCTGACGAGCTAAATCTTCCTCAGTAAACAGTTTTCTTTTATTCATGTCCATACTCGGCTAGAAAATTTAAACCATTTACATTGTGCATTTAAAAAGAAGCAAAATCACTCTTTACTGTAAGGGCATGTTCAAGTACCACAATAATGCTATATGGTAAAAAGTCTTTAGTTTGGGACAAAATATGGCAGACAAGTGAAACATTTCTCAACAAAAAGAACTTTTCAAAAAAATCACTTTGCTTTAGCAAGCTTTTTACAGCTATGACCACTTCTAGTAAAATTTGGTAAGCATTTGAACATTTGCAGTGATGTAGTAAGCCTCCAAAAAACAGAAAAATTACAATTTCAAAAAATTTTTACAGTAACTGTGGCAAGAAGAAATCACAAACTTCAATTCGAGTTTGTGGACACAATAAACTTTTGCACTGAACCAATCACGCCAATCCACAGTGCTCCCAAGTGTAATTAGAAATTCTCCATCAAAGTAAGAACCAATTACTACAGAGTCCCACCCCAACATAATGGTACTGTATGGGGCTTTAACATCCTATGTATAGTGTGTATTAGTGAGAAGTGCCATAGAAGAAAGAAGTGGGCGTGGTCAGCATGATAATTATTATAATTTATTCAATTGATATTACTGGGTACTTACCAAAGGAGCTCCACCGCCCCCTTTTCCCCAGGGGTTGTAATTTTCTAGCATGGCTAAATCCTGAAAACCAAAGAACCACATTATATACGGTATTTACTGAACAAAGCTTTTCTTCACTTGAACTTCTTGAGCTAATCCATAGTTTGATTGCAGACAAGCAGAAAAACTTTGAACTCTACACCTGTGGCATTCTTGGCATTACAACTTAAGTGTAAATTTCTACAGTATCTCACTAACAATTAAGAGTTGTTGTAACTTATTTTTTCCTGAAAAAAGCCGACTGCTGCATACAATATCTGCTATATTTACACCAGGCCCATGCATTGAGAAAGTTCTTTTTGGTAACTTATGAATGGCATAGTCCTGTTAGAGATGGACAGGATGTAAGGGTTAATGCATGGTCTGATCTCTAGATGGAGCACTTACAGCCTTCTTTTCCATCTGTGTCTCCTTCATTTTCTTCATCTTCTCAAGTTTGTATTTACTAATGTCTTCTTCAGCCTCTTTACACATTTGTTGGTACTTTCTCAACTCAGCTGACCTGAAAGTCACATGACATAGACAGCCTATCAAATTTGTGTTCTGAAACTCCTGCACATTAAAATGACAGAGCGCTCTACAGTTTTAGATATCAGTGTCATCGTAATTGTTTACATTGATTTTCACTAGTCTCCCACAAACAGAGACATTGCAAGGCTGATGAATTTTCCACTTTTCTCTTTTTAAAAGATGCACAATCGATACATAGCATGCTGGACTTCATTCAAAATTTGAGAATATTTTTAAGTCAATATATTTTTTAACAGTCACAAATTCAAAATTCAACTTTAATACCCCTTAATCATTGGTTTTCTGGGTACAAACACCTTTTGAACTTTGCTATTTTCAGCACTATAAAATTTCTTAATTACTTGAAGGATTAGGAAATTGAGACTGTCACTTAAACTGTTCTCACGGTGTCAGTTGCATCCAAATATAACCTTGAGTACAATACCTCAGCCATAGGCAGTGGCTATAGACATATACTTACGTTTTAGAGTTCAATGGGTTTGAGATTTTTCTTGGTTCTTGGTTACTCACAGGTACACCATCGCTGTATTGCACACCGTAATGGTTTTCGTATATTTTGGGTTTTTCTAAAATAACAGGTACGTGTGGAAATGAAAACAAAACACAGACTGAAAATTTTTTGCAAAAGATAAATGTAATTTTCTTTCACATAATTTCTTTCTTCAACATTGGAAAACTGTAAGCACAACCCTGGATTGTCATTTGTAGTAAAATTTGATATTCCATAATCCTATAAAAATGTTACAGTACAATTTCTTCAGTCTAAAACAAAATATGACAGAAACGTAGAATATTATTTAGTCAGTTTTACACAACATAAATAAATGACAGAAAACAGGTTAATTTTGTTATGTTTTACGAACATTTGAGCATTTTTAGCAGAGCAAGAAGCCTTTGGAAAATGGAAAATAAGAGTTTTGGTAATTATGTTTTTGTAAAATAGAAAAAATTACCATAGACTGTGATTTTTGTAGTCACAAAAAGGCAATCTCCTCAGGAATGCATTTTCCTGTAACATCAGGTATACTTTCACAGCTTATGTTTCCTTTATCCTCAGTGCTTCAAAATTACAGTAAGGGATGTAACTTTTGCTCAAAATTAAGGAAAATTACTATCATTTCTAATTTAATTTACCCCTTGAAAAATGCTGCGTTTTTCCAAAGTTGGTTTGTTGTTCCAAGAATTCCTCTCTCCTGTGATCTCGCACCGGTTGTCGTGGGCTCATAAATTGGCCATGAGGGTAACCTTTGAACCCAAAAGACTTCTGGGCAAATTGATTGGCTGAAGGTTCGTATGAGCTGGCGTCTCTTGGAGTAACTACACATAATGATATAATATTGAGACATATCAAACAAACTGTTTCACCCTAATAGCTGTTTACTAAATATGGTTTTATTTTGCTCATAACTTCCACCATCACAATTATAAGACATGAGCGTTTGAAACACACAAAAACATAAAATTGCACCAGTTATTTAAAGACGGTTATTTAAAGTTGGTTTAAAGACGATTTAAAAATACATTTAAAAGCCAGAGCTATAGATAAAAGCCAGAGGCAAAGAGGCTGAAACTTTACAATGCAATATCTTTTACCTGAGAATGCATTGTAATAGCAAACATTTAGCTTGAGTGTGATAGAAGCATTCAGAGAGAAGAGAGCTTTCAGTTTTAATTGAGACTAAAGCATTATAGACATCAAATGAAACATGGCAGATAAGATGGCGGACAACAAAAGAAAGCTTTTCACTAGTTTTAAAGAATGACCACATACTTCCTACTAGATGAGTCAATACACCATACCATAGTCAAAACAGATTTCAACACAAAAGATTGGTGTAGTAGCCTTACAGACATGACTGATTTAACAATAGTTCCAAGTCTCCTACAGAAGGCTGTGATAAAAAGTTCAACTATAATTGAAGGGTAAAGGGTTTTGTGAGCTGTGAAACAGAACTTTTGTCGTGCATGACAAACGTGGAAATGGTGTTTCTCAAATTTGTGAACCATGATTTGAAGCTCACTGCAAACATTTCCTAGCCTGTTGTTAGCTGATGTGAATTGTGAAACATATCATTTCTAATTAAATCAGTTTTTGGCCACAATAAGATCAAGAACCCGACGATCGCCGCACAAATAAAAAAGTTCATGTTCAATTCAACGTTTCGTCTTTTCATTAGACATCATCATACTGTATGTTGGCACTTGTTGTCCTAAATTGTTGTAAATATGATCCTGATGATGGCACTTGTTGTCCTAAATTGTTGTAAATATGATCCTGATGATGTCTAATGAAATGACGAAACGTTGAATTGAACATGAACTTTTTTATTTGTGTGGCGATCGTCCAGTTTTTGATATCATTTCTGCCTTGCACAAATTGTGGCCCATCCCCCTTCATGCAGTAAAAATTCAAGAATCTGGCTGATTGCAACTCAGCCGCTTATCAGATAAGACGAATGTATATCCCCATTATTAAAGCTGCACGCCACCTTGTTTAGCTATCTAAAAAACAAAAATCAAATTAGCGCTTATACTCTAATAAAATCATGCAGTCTCATAATCTTCCTCACAATAGTTCTGCGATAGAATTCTATTTCCATCACCAAATCAAGTGACAACTCACAGGCAGTGAGTACATGTGCCATTGCTTAATTTGCAATAATAGGGTTGGCCAACCCCAGCAAACTCTGAAGCATGTTAATTTTTCCAAGTAGTTTCCCCATTAGCCTCAACAATTGTCAAGGCAACTAAAGGTCTCGCCCATGGGGGTTAACAAATATGTACTGTCTTGCCTGGTTGACATTATACAAACTAAGCTTTTAATTCACTTACTTAAAATTTTTGAGAGGTAAATTGAGTCATTAAATATTTGATTAGCAGGAAAAACAGCACACATATGTTGGATACTCAATGATCCTTTGCTAATTAGTTTAGGATTTTAATTCTGCATGGCGTCAGATCAGAAACTGATCAATGCCAGAAAAGAATAATTAAGCTCATGGACAAGGATTGATTTCTACATTGTTAGGTAACTGAGATGGTTGAGAGGGTCCTCAAAACAAGCTTAAGCTCCTAATTTATTCCAAAAACAGGTTAAGTTACATTAAATGTTAATTATTAACAGTAGTCATCTAATACACTCTACACCCAATCATTGATTTAGTAGCACCCTCATCCAGAGAACCTTGGTGCAAGATGTTCATGTGGTTTGTTTGACAAAGCGCCAGCATGGATTAACTGTAGGTAGACCAACGCCATGCTTAAATTGTCACCATAAATCCAATACATCGATTTTTGTGACTTGTTTATTTATAAGATTTTTGTCTTCTGGTGGTCTCCAATTTGCATGCGTTGCTTGACTAATTATTGATTATTCAACGCACAATTTGGCACAGTATTCATGCATTGTCCAATCCGTCTATTGCATGTCTATTGACTTTTTGGTCTCACTCTTCTCAGGCAAGGAGGTCTGTGTTGCAAAATTGATTGACCAAGCTCAGTATGAATACCCCCACAATATCAAAAATATTAATTGTTATTCTTATAAGAATAAGTAGTTTTGCAAATGTATTTCTTTCCCCTAAAACCCCGAGTTAGAGTATATAATGCACGAATATAGCTAAGTAACAAATCATTCCTCGCTAAGGTTATTAACTTGGAATGATTTACTGAAGGAAATATAGCTACAAATTCTGCACACTAGAGGTGACAAAAAAGTTTCACTGAAATGTTCAGTAGTCATTGGTGAAAAAATGGATGTGATTGAACAGACAATCCCAAAAATCGGCCAGTTGTGGGGCTGTTCCTGTGAATGACATTATTTAAGGACTACACTGAGTAAAGTTTCTAAAAATAGCTATATTCAATACAGACTGGTACATTCGAGAAAAAGCAACTCTTTTCACATTCATTATCACTTGAGAATTCTGTCCATGTGTAACCAAACAGCTCTTGCACATGCAGATTTACATATCCACATACGCACTTCCTCGATTGGAAGTTCACAGTATATCTGATATGGTTCATAAAAATGACATGACTGCAGATGAAGACATTGGAATAAAGAAATGATAGGGAACAAGGATTAAGCCGACCAGCGAGAGTTCCATCCAACATGCAGCATGAACTAAGCAGACATACGGACTACACAATAAGTGTTGTGGTTAGTAGGACAACATGAACTTGAGGAACATGGTGAATTTAAGCAAGGACCAGCTACTGCAGATAAGACTAGTAGAGAATGGTGCTAAAAGATGGGGCTAAATTTACCTAGAATTCCATCCAAGTTATGCATTCGGTGGTAGAACAGTTTCTTGTACTCTCTGTCCAATTCAGTAGGCTAGTAAAAGGATCACAAACTGTCACTATTCTGACCATACAGAGCACAATGCAAATAGCAACCACTAGCTAACAATGGTGTTTAGCTTGACCAAGGTAAACAAACAGTGTCAAAGGCTTTGTGGTTGTCCATAGACTGTGTAAATACACTTCAATTGATGTAAGAGTGGATGTGTTGAGTATCACATTCACAAATGTGTTATTGTTGAGAACACATTGCTGCACAATAAATAACATCAGAATTATTCCTTTGTATGCAATATGGAATATCTTTTCACTTTCACTTTTACTTTGAATGTAAAGGCTATAAAATGAATGGAATTGCCTTTGATTGATTTGTTAACATAGATCAAATTGAATTAGAATAGTCAGCATTTTATTTTATTTTACATTATCAATATTATTAATATGCAATAAAATTTGATGACACTCTATAACAAGTATTTGTCATTTCAGAAAGTCTTTTTATTCAATTCACACATATCTAAAACATTACTTCAGACAATAAATACCTGCCAAAATAATTTTATGAATTTGCAAAAGTTATGCAAAAATGTCAAAGTTTTAGCTTATTACATGAAGGAATTGATATTAGCAGTATAAAATAGTATTGTTTTCCATGAAAAATAAACCTGGCATATACAGTTGCACACCTACTACAATCTTTTACACACAACATTTGAGATAAAGGCAATGTACCATTGAAAACCCAACTGCTAAGGTCTCAATTTCTCATTAGATTGGTAAATAGTTGTATTTATTGTAGACAAACCCTTAACAAGAACGTAGATTAAATGTCTATTCATTGCTAGAAACATTTAAAAGGAATTATAGGTTAGCCCCCTGGTGATCACCTATTTAAATTGCCCATTGCTAGAGTGTGACAATCAATTGTTATGGTTCAATTAATACTTTATGGTCTTGGCATGGAGTCAGTGTTTTAAGAAAGGCAGTTTCGGAGATTTGCTGTCCAAAATTTTAAGAGTTGATTTTTGATTAAGTTTTCAGATATACCTATGGTAAATCTTACCAATTCAAGACAATATGTGGAATGCCTAAAATGTTATATTTTTTCATAGAAGAGTACTACAAAATAAATTTGTCATCATTGATAAGTTCCATAACATATTTTGATAAATTAAAAAAACAGTCAATTTTGGCAATTATTTTTGTCCTAAGTTCATGAGATTTTACCGTACATTTGGTGAATCATACGGTAAATTGTAACCATTTTAAACATTTGCTCTGCAGTACGTATCATTCAAAACTATACTCTTTACAAACTGATCAATTCAGGACACAAAATGACACAAAAATAAAAATTTCCTGTTTGTTTCCATAAAACAAGTGTTTCACCACATCACCAAATTGACACTTTAAAATTTTAAAGTTCTACAGCATAGGCATCAATCATAGCACTGTTTTGAAATATCATGGACATTCTTGCCAATACTAGAAGTCCATAAAAATGAGAAAAAAGCAATTTTGGAAATTATTTTGTCCCCAATTGGCAAGATTATACTGTAGCTATCGTTATTACATGATATATTTATCTTCAACTTTTTGAAAACCATTAAATATGAATTTTAGTCCAATTCAAAATTAGGTCTGCAATTCTCCAGTTACAATGGTTTTAAAAACTGAAAATTGGAGAAACTTTGAAACAATAATTTCTGTCTAATTTATGATTGGGCATTGTTTTTCATTTGGCTTCATTCTGGACTTTAGTCATATTTTTGACAAAACAGGCTAAATTTCGATGGAAATTGTCAATATTTTCTTTGAAATCTATATCGTATAGTATTCCGTACAAAAAAAATTGCCCAATTGGTTATTTCTGAAAGGCTGACTGCACTGTTGCAGAAAATAAATAATTAGTCACCCAGGGTTAATTAAAGCTACAGGCAATACTGACAATGTTAATGACGGAATTATTTTTTTTCTTAATCTCCATTTCCAAATACGAAGCCGCACATTGTCCACTTCTTTATACATTGTTATAAATAGATGAGGAATTACTACTCAAGACACACTTCCCAAGTTTTACATCATCAATGCTTTATGCTTGAACCACTGCCGCAAACTGCTAAGTCTGTTAAAGGGAACTTTCGAAAATAGGCCCACCCAAAGGTATGCTCATGGATAACTGTTTGCATGACTTGCATGGAATATATTTTATTGTAAAATTTCAATCATTTTGACGAATATATATTTTGTGATAACAATCTTACTCAAACGACTATCATTTAACGAGTTGCTGGGTGACTTATATGTTGGTAACTAAGGCAGATTAGCACAGTGTGAAGGACAGTTTTAACAACATAGTTTCAGAAACTACATCCCCATTTTCTGAAAATATGTCCAGGCATATATTTGATTTAAAATGACGTTTTCGAAAGGTAGTTTTTGAAATATTCACCCATGGGCCTATTTTTGGAAATTCTTGATACGATTATTTTACATGAACCAACTCCAGGGGCAAACTGCATAACAATGTGTGGATGCCATGCATTGTAATTATTTACGTCATACCTAATTCAGCAAACCGCTAAGACTCCATTAATACAAACTGACATGTTACAACCTACTTGTGCTTATGGGAAATTGCCTGTCACCATCGTCTCACACTGTGTTTCATCAAAAGCATGCAGCACATGGCAACATCTTGTAAACACAGTCAGGTTAACTAGCCAATTCTTAAATTATTAAGGGACAAATTGACGGGGAGACAATTGAGTCTGTACCTTAAGGAAGTTAGCAGTTGGTAATTGGCAGGCACTTAGTACAAAACGTCATCAGTTTGGATAAAAACAGTTAACCAAATTGTAACCCTTTTCAAAATGTTCAACGTCTTCTTACATATAACAAACGGTTCACATGGGACTACAGGCGCAAGCTTGTCCAACGTGAGCTCGACCGTGCAGATATTTCTGATAACAAACGTCTTCTTACAATGTAGTAAGCACTGCCAGTGAGTTAGCAAACATGTAATGAAAGGTGGCTAATGCCTTCAATAAAATCTCATCAATTTTGGACAAATATAGTTTACAAAAATAGTTCCCAAAATTACCCTTTCGGTGTCTCCTAACATAGTTGTGAATACCCTACAGAACTTGAACACCAAAAAGCATTAACTTGGTTCATATCTGCAAAACGACGAGAAAGTAAAATTTTGACCTAAACTGGTGATATTTTTACCAAAATACTTAGTGGACATTTCTACATGTATAAAAATACTAGCCTAATAAAAAATGGCGCTAACAACAATAACGATAATGTGTCCTTTACATTATACCGTACATTTTAATAGCACCAAAATCATGTTGCTCTTAAGAGAAATGCTCTCTCATGTAAAGATTTTAGTGTCAAAATATCTGTGGACTAATTTAGTCGCATAACGACACGACACGCAGAAGCTGAGCACAGTTATTGAGTTGCAAAATCAAGACACTTATTTACTTTGCAAATCTATACAAACACAATGCCAGTGATAAATTTCATCACTTTGTCATTGCCAGATAAATTATCTGTGGCTGAATTGGTTAATGTTGAAGGCTTGATGCCCAGACTAAGCCTACAGTGACAAAACTTAAGTATATGGTCTAACGGGCAAAATTTTCACAGGAGCCAGCTTAAATCTAATACCAACATCAAGTTGTTAACACTACAACAAACAGAGAAATTTTAATAAACAATGCTTTATTTCCTGAGTCTTAATATCCTGTAAAAGCACTAAGTAAATGGCATATGCCACAAAATCATTTCCGATTGATGTCAACAGCGTTACTGTCTACCTTAGCTTAGACATTAGAAAATAAATGACTTATCACTTAATTTTAAGCATTCGGTATTTTTAAATGGTTTAGAGTCACAAACTGAACATATCACTCAACGTTATGGAACTTACTTTAAGTACTCAATAAAAACGCATTAACATTGTGTTTGCAGGCATTAATATCTGACATCTAATCTGGTAGCGGCTGTATTTTAGGTTAATTCTTGGCTATTTGTGACAACAGCATGTAACCGCAAACTGTGACCATTTCAAGTCAACATGATCAATATAATACACAAGCAGTGTCACTTGAATTCTTATTAACCATACGTTGACTGTCAGTATTGTGGACAATAGTACTCATGAAGAATTTACAATAGCTCTGAGAGACTGATGACATCAGGGATACCAGTGATGCTTAAAAATTGACTGATTACCAGTGTCGCAAGAGGCTTAAATGTAAATACACAAAAAAATCCTGGAACATAGTAACAAAGCTTCAAAGCTTGTTGTTTCTTACACAGTTTAATAGAGGCCTATAATAAATACCTCGAATAAGCTATGGGGGGAAGTGAATACTTTTGGATATTTTATTTTGGCATGAAGATTTGTTGTTGATAGATGATACATTCAAATACTTCCAAAATAACTATAAATAAACAGCAATGTATTAAATTGGAATAAAACAAAAAATGGGAAGCAACGTTGTTTTAAGTACAACTAAAATAATTAGTCAACTTTTTGCCCACTGTTTTCTGAGATATAGATTACCATCAAAACTCAACTTCGACACCTTAATTGCATTTATTTTTCAAACACACGTACTTCATTNCAGTCAATTTTGGCAATTATTTTTGTCCAAAGTTCACGAGATTTACTGTACATTTGGTGAATCATAAATTGTAACAATTTTACACATTTGCTCTGCAGTAAGTGTTTCACCATATCACCAAATTGACACTAACTGCTAAGTCTGTTAAAGGGAACTTTCGAAAATAGGCCCACCCAAAGGTATGCTCATGGATAACTGTTTGCATGACTTGCATGGAATATATTTTATTGTAAAATTTCGATCATTTTGGCGAAACTACAGCAATCTTACTCAAACGACTATCATTTAACGAGTTGCTGGGTGACTTATATGTTGGTAACTAAGGCAGATTAGCACAGTGCGAAGGACAGTTTTAACAACATAGTTTCAGAAACTACATCCCCATTTTCTGAAAATATGTCCAGGCATATATTTGGTTTAAAATGACATTTTCGAAAGGTAGTTTCTGAAATATTCACCCATGGGCCTATTTTTGGAAATTCTTGATATGATTATTTTACATGAACCAACGCCAGGGGAAAACTGCATAACAATGTGTGGATGCCATGCATAGTAACTATTTACGTCATACCTAGTTCAGCAAACCGCTGAGACTCCATTAATACAAACTGACATGTTACAACCTACTTGTGCTCATGGGAAATTGCCTGTCACCATCGTCTTACACTGTGTTTCATCAAAAACATGCAGCACATGGCAACATTTTGTAAACGCAGTCAGGTTAACTAGCCAATTCTTAAATTATTAAGGGACAAATTGATGGGGAGACAATTGAGTTCTGTACCTTAAGGAAGTTACCAGGTGGTAACTGGCAGGCACTTAGTACAGAACGTCATCAGTTTGGACAAAAACAGTTAACCAAATTGTAACCCTTTTCAAAATGTTCAACATCTTCTTACATTGCAGTAAGCACTGCCAGGGAGTTGGCAAACATGTAATGAAATGTGATTGGTTCTTTCAATAAAATCTCACCAATTTTGGACAAAAATAGTTCCCAAGAACAGTTCCCAAAATTACCCTCTCGGCATTTTTTAATGTCTCCTAACAATACACTGTGAATACTCTATAGAACTTGAACACCAAAAAGCCTTAACTTGGTTCATATCTGCAAAACGACGAGAAAGTAATATTTTGACCTAAATTGGTGATATTTCTACCAAAATACTTAGTGGACATTTCTACATGTATAAGAATGCTAGTCTAATAAAAACAGCAGTAGCAACAATAACGATAATGTGTCCTTTACATTATACCGTACATTTTAATAGCACCAAAATCATGTTGCTCTTAAGGACTGCTCTCTCATGTAAAGATTTTAGTGTCAAAATATCTGTGGACTAATTTAGTCGCATAACGACACGACACGCAGAAGCTGAGCACAGTTATTGAGTTGCAAAATCAAGACACTTATTTACTTTGCAAATCTATACAAACACAATGCCAGTGATAAATTTCATCACTTTGTCATTGCCAGATAAATTATCTGTGGCTGAATTGGTTAATGTTGAAGGCTTGATGCCCAGACTAAGCCTACAGTGACAAAACTTAAGTATATGGTCTAACGGGCAAAATTTTCACAGGAGCCAGCTTAAATCTAATACCAACATCAAGTTGTTAACACTACAACAAACAGAGAAATTTTAATAAACAATGCTTTATTTCCTGAGTCTTAATATCCTGTAAAAGCACTAAGTAAATGGCATATGCCACAAAATCATTTCCGATTGATGTCAACAGCGTTACTGTCTACCTTAGCTTAGACATTAGAAAATAAATGACTTATCACTTAATTTTAAGCATTCGGTATTTTTAAATGGTTTAGAGTCACAAACTGAACATAACACTCAACGTTATGGAACTTACTTTTGTACTCAATCAAAACGCATTAACATTGTGTTTGCAGGCATTAATATCTGACATCTAATCTGGTAGCGGCTGTATTTTAGGTTAGTTCTTGGCTAATTGTGACAACAGCATGTAACTTCAAACTGTGACCATTTCAAGTCAACATGATCAATATAATACACAAGCAGTGTCACTTGAATTCTTATAACCATACGTTGACTGTCAGTATTGTGGACAATAGTACTCGTGAAGAATTTACAATAGCTCTGAGAGATTGATGACATCAGGGACACCAGTGATGCTTAAAAATTGACTAATTACCAGTGTCGCAAGAGGCTTAAATGTAAATACAAAAAAAGTCCTAGAACATAGTAACAAAGCTTCAAAGCTTGTTGTTTCTTACACAATTTAATAGAGGCCTATAATAAATACCTCGAATACGCTATGGGGGGAAGTGAATACTTTTGGATATTTTATTTTGGCATGGAGATTTGTTGTTGATAGATGATACATTCAAATACTTCCAAAATAACTATAAATAAACAGCAATGTATTAAATTGGAATAAAACAAAAAATGGGAAGCGACGTTGTTTTAAGTACAACTAAAATAATTAGTCAACTTTTTGCCCACTGTTTTCTGAGATATAGATTACCATCAAAACTCAACTTCGACACCTTAATTGCATTTATTTTTCAAACACACGTACTTCATTTCAGAATAAATTATTATAGTCATGACATCAGTCTAATTCTTCTTCTAAAATCTTCTTCCAGGAAGAGGAACAAAAAAGAGTAATTTGACCGAGCTTTCGTTAGACGATGGAGTTAATAGTCACATTGAAAGTACACTTGTCTATTGTCATGTTTTTCACTCTGATATGTAGTTAATAGGCGTTCCATCCGGTGTGGATGCCGTAAGCATTCAGGCCATAACTGAAGGACTTGCAACTGATAGAGCCTACAAATCGAATATGCACTTCCAAAACTGCAATTACCTCCATTTCATTTTTATTCTAAATATGCAAATTATAAGTCAAATGACCAAAAAAAACAAAAAAAGTTGGAACCTTAATTGGCAATAAGAAAACATGATCATCAACCGACGATATTTAACGTGTGACCAAGTAATTGCACTCGTGGTAATAAGATTGACTTTAACTTAATTACAAGAGTTGCAAAGTCAGTAAAGCATATTAAGTAAAAACATTTTTGACAGGTAAGTCTACAAACTTGTTAGGCTATCTGGTTTTCTGTATATTTTCACTGAAAAGTTATCACTTGGCAAGTCACCCATGTCGATGATGACCACTAATGGAGTAATGCTGCACCAAAGTATAGAGGGCAGTTGGTAGCACTTGGCACTAAATCTAGCACTTAGCAAAGCTGAATGAAATCGCCACTTCAGTAACTAAGAGTAAGAACATGAATAAGAGCTGACATCGCGAACTACGGATATTCCGCCGTGTGGAGAAAACGGATTCTCAAAATGCGGGCACATTATATACGACCATTGCCGTAACTTGTATGTAGGCCTAAGACTACGCGTACTGTTACCGATTCTGAACTTGAATCATTATTAATTTTTTATTTCGGTACCCGGTCTCAAACGTGTAAATAACAATTCAAAGCTACAAAATACACTTACCGTCATGTTCAAGTTTCAGTTGTGTCGTACTAGGATCTATATATCCGTGGGATGCCATGCTGTATAACATTTGGAAGTGCCGAATATTCTACCTGGCTCACAACAACTCGACCCAACTGTGTGACCTCTCACTCTTATTGTTGTAATTATTGTCATGGAGCCATCGACTTCTTATCGAAAGGGGACTGGAAACTGAACGAATATGTTTTAAGTGTATAAGTAGCAATCATAACTAAATTTTAGTAAATAAGTTGCTCATAAAGTATTTTTATTATTTATAAAACAAAATTATGCTTAAATAGTCCTCATAATTTCAAATCTAAAATTATAAGTTTATTTAACTGTTGTACTTCGATGCTCTTCTTTTTTGTTCGTAACCGGATGCGGAAGCCTTACCTATACAGTCATGCGCATAAAGGAGATTCCAGAGAAGTTGCAGTTCGAATCTCTGGTGACAGGTTTTGAGCAGGTAATCAGTCCTATTTCTGCAAATTTACAAACATTCGTCTTGCATTTCTATATTTGAATGGTTACTAGTTGGAGGTTTTGATGTGCGCTGTGTTGCCGTTTTGTTCGATCTACAAAAAATAGTCTCGTAGACCAGACAGCAGACTGAGCTGAGCCCAGGCTTGGCAGGCATAAGCTCCAGAGTCCAGTGAATCATTTGAGACCCCCTGTTAGCCACTCGTTTATGAACAATTGCCTGCTAGCTGATTGGATAGCACGCCCGCCAGAAGCGTGGTCAATAGAGTGAGCGCCCGCGAGCGATTTGAGCTCCCTCGTACTGAACAGCTGTGTTTACGTTAGCGCTCGCAAACAACCTCGAGAACATGTTCGCTGGCGTTCAGGTGAATGTATCACATGATGGCCGTCACCTAACAGATTTGTAGAGAACTGGAAAGGTGAGCTTCATTTGAATTTCCAACTTTTTATCTACATCAATTCATAGCTGTGTTTTGACGTTTATCTAGGAATCGATGTGAGTAAAAAGTTGGCAATTTCAGCAAAGGTTACCTTTCCAGTTCGCCACAACACTATTGGGGTTGCTCTCACCACGAAACTTAAAAATGTAGCACACCTGACAATCAGGCATTCAAATGACATCCACCTTGTCTGTTTCAGTCGTTTAAAAAACAATATGGTGAGCGTAATTTAATAACAAATAAGATGTCAATTTCAAAAGAGTTTGTTTGTGACGCAGTCACATGCCATTTGCTTGTTATTTTTGTTTTGGTAAATCAACATCTTTCAGGAGATGGTGACAACTTACAGAAGTTTTCTTGAAAATTAGATTTGCTAGTTAATGAAATACTAATAACTTGTAACAATTTCGTGAAACTATTTTCAGTAATTGGTTGTCAATTTTGCACTTGCAAACTTTTGAGTTGAAAAATAGTCAAAACTGAAATTGACCAACAGATGGCATCCTATTTCATGGTGCTCAATGTTGAAGCACGTCAGCGCTCTTCAAATTTAACTGCAAGATGCATGCTAACCCCATTATTTTTGCGGCGGTAACCAACTGAAGTTAGTTCACTGGAGGCAAAGTGACCATAGTTATTTTGTGTCAGACTTTATTTCCTTCACTTTTTACCCAGATAAATCAAAAGCTGCATATTTATACACCTTTGCACCATGGGTGTCTGTCTGTCTGTATATGCCTACATCATTTTACTGAAGTACCATGAATTTAGTGTTTTATAGATGGATTTGAGTGACCTGTGATCGACATCAAAGACACAAAATGGCCGACTCGGATCCTGTCACCTTGGTGAGACAACGTCCTCTTATTTTTTGTTTTAAAGTATCCAGTGGTTCTTAATGTTTTGGATCTTCAGTTATGGCTAACCCTAGTTTCCTCATAGTGCTGCTAACAGGTGGACACTCCTATCTGGGAACAATTAGTCTTGAAGGCATAGAGATGTCTTTTTTTGAAAAAAGGCTTGCCTGAAGTTAGTTAGACTTGTTTGAGAGGCAATGAATGTCTGGTGATCAAATGGCTGTGAATTGTTTAGTGAATGGAGAAAGTAAAAATAAAATTCTGTTCTATGCCTTCCCCCCACTTTTGGTCCATAATGTTTCAGGTCCTTTGGTGCCCTACTCTGGGACTGAATATCATCCCAACTCCCTCAGAAAAAAGTATTTAAAAATTACACTAAGCTCTCCCATCAGGTCAAAAATATTCACCTCAAAGGATTAAACAATTCTTTCAAAGAGTATTTCCCCCTCAGAAGGCGCAAGCACCTTTCCCCTCAGGTGAACGAGGGCCCTGTATTTAATATTAATACTAGTAGTCGTTCCCTCAAGTATTGTCCAGAGCTGACTGATTTATGCTATGACAGGGCAAGGTCAACTATTACTGCCGAGAGAAGTTTTATCGCGCCATGCAGAATGCTGCTGTGGAGGGTTTACGGAAGTATGGAAACGACCCTGTGCTCAAATTCTTTAACGCCTACAGCTGTATTCTGGAAGGTAGGTTTGGCCACACAGTCTGTGTACTTGAAGTGTATTGAGTAGAGTATTGAAGTGTTTTCTTTCAAGTTCGGATAGTGTGACATTTGCATACTAGCTGGAGCCAACGCTAGACTTTGAGCGAAATTAGCAATATCGAAAAAATTATCATCAGACTCAGTGATTACAACTTAATAATCAACATTGAGAAGGAGCTATTTAAAACCCCGTCTACAAAAGACGATTTCTTGTGACTCCAATGGATATTTGTATGATATTAATGAGCTTTTGTTATCCTCTTGTATAACATTGTTACCTTGGTAGCGATAGGGGTTTAGTATAATTGAGTAGCAATTGTGCGATTGTCATGCATCAATCATCACCTGACTTGAATGAATCTTTGTCTTGCAACAATCTAGTAATGCTCGCATGGTTGTCATGGGAACATTTCATGTGAGTGTCGTGACCTTGTGTTGCGTGGCAGTCTATATCTAATGTTGATACGAGAATGCTTCAATTCAGCTATTTCTGTCAAAAACACAGCAATGGCTTCTCTGCAGTTCTTAAAACGTGTAGCAAAAAACTTGCATCGTATGTTATAAGGGGAGGTTATAGACTGATCTTAAATGCATTTTGAACAGTTGAAAATGATGGCATTGAAATCGTGGCCTTTTCTGTTTTTCTGTTAAGGTCAAGTATCAAAGGACCAAGGTAAACAATTACTGTTTTTGTGTAGTGTGTCATATTGTGGGATTATCGTTTCATTTTTTTTCAAAAAGAAAATTTTTTAGTCATGACAATTGTTTACATGTGCTTGTATTGTTATGTTAGTTGAATTAAATTTACACCTTAACTTTGCTTGTGACACATGAATTATTCAGATCTGAGAGCAGTCTCTCACTGTGCAGGCCTGTTTCAACTTGGGTGAGTGCTGGCATGTTATGCGTGATCGTTGTCTTTGTTATGATAGTTGCACAGAAAATAGCCAGTGTCACTTGAAGTTTGGCTGTGACAATGAAAAGTTAAAGTAAGGGTCTTGTGTTGTAGTTTTGTTGATTTGCACGTAGCTCCTCCTTCTGGATAATTTGGTAACTACTGTTTGTCTAATGTGTTGTATAGGTCGTGTCCAGGAGGGCATGAGGGAGCTGGAGACATTGAAAGACAAGCGGGATGTCAATCTCTGCTCAACCATGGCTCTTATGCAGGGTCACAAACTGAGCAGGACTGTAGGTGAGTCGTCTGGTCTGTGTGACTGTGTCGGCCTAGAGTAGTCACTCAGTTTTGTGTACTTCATCCAGTCAGTGCCCGAATGTCATGCCATTTTGCTTCTGGATGTCCACAAGAGTTTGACGTTAAAAGCATATTATTTGAAAAGTGCGAACCACTTTCTTGTAATTCCACATAATATTATATGGCCCTTGGCCGTGAATGTTGTGTTACTGATCTTGATATGTGTGATGAACTTGTGCTATGGTCAGGGCTTTAACACTGTAGATTTGAATTATTCTTTTTCATTGTCTTTGAGACTCACACATCCGAGCTGAGGTCACTAAGCTTTACAGGAGACATAGCTCAATAATTAACCAATCACATCTCGTAAATTTTGAAATTTTTCTCATTGGGTGACACCCAATTGGACAATATTCGAGACTAGTCTCGCGTTAAGTTTGCTGTTCTTGGATCCATCATTGTTTTAGTTAGTATACTCTGGGAAGATTCTCAGATAAAGCACTAGAGTTCACATACATTTATTTATACCCTGAGTGGAACTTTTGGTCAGTGTTTACCATCTGACTTCCCACTTTCCTTTCATGTCTAAGTGTTTTTTGTAGACCGAGAGGCTGTTCAAGAACTGGACGCCAAACTGAAGGAAGAGAGAAAGCAAGCTGGTGAAAAGGTATGCATATCCTGGTCAATAGGTTTATGTCAATGATGGCGTCTACATGTGCCCATTTTATGGACATAGCAAGAAAACTACTTTGTGTAACATTAAACTAATACTTTTATGAGACTTGTCTCATTGCAATGTTATAATGCTTATTTCATGATGTGAAACTTGTGGCTTGACACAAGTTTGCCCATAATTTGGCTCTTTGTAAAAGGGTCAATGATGTCATTGGCCGTTAGGATGGTGACAATAGCAGTTTGTTGCTAGAAGCTATTGTACATTGTGCGAAACTGGAGGTGGTTAATAATGCAGCATTATAACGAATTCCTGTAATTTATTATCATTATTACTGTTATTATTGTTATTATTACTTTATACAGTAACTGTTATTATTGTAAACGCTACACTGATAAACATTATACATTATTGTTGCTATTACTAAATTCTAAATTTATTGTTATATATAATAAATGTAATTATTTTTGTTTTTTTGATGTTCTTATCATTCACAGAAATCATAGTTTAGCATAATTATTCGCTCAACATAAATTTTATTTCAGGGTTTATATTTTGCGGGCTTATATCTCTTCCACAACAGTCGTGTTGACAAGGCTCGGGAATACATCGACCGATTATTGAAAATGAACGCTAACTCACCTGAGGGTCTTGTCCTGAAGGGCTGGATAGACCTGCTGTCTGGCAGGGAGTCCTACATGAAAAAGGCAGTGAAATATTTTGACGAGGCTTTGTCGTGAGTAGATTACTTATTCAGTTGTTTATGGATTTGTGGAGATTGCTATCCCTTATCATGTCACAATGCAATAATATTAAAGTTAAGACTTCTTTAGTTTAGATTGAATATGATAAAATTGCTCGCATACCCAAGCTGTGTTATTTTCTCATGCTCCTGGGGATTTAAGTAAATTAAGGTGCCGGGAGAAAGTTGCAGTTATCAGAATGTACAAAATTGTCATTTAGCGGAGAGACAGCATTTGGATACTGAAGTCAAGTGTTGAAGAAACGCAATGCAATCTTTCTTTTGTAACTTTCATCTCAACCATTTAACTTTGTATGCATGTGAGAATTTGACTGAAACCAAAAAAATAGGAAAGTATTACTACAATGAACCAGTAGTTGTACACAAGTATCGTTTCAAATAATCAGAACTTCAAGATAAAGTTAACATATGAACGTAAAATAACTGAAAACAGTGTACCGGTTATTCAGCCTTCTACTTTTGTAACAAAATAAACTAAAACTTTGCTGAAGCCTGTGATGAAAGATGCTGTGCAGAGTACTGTGGGATTCAAGTTTGTTTAATGCCAAAACAATATTTAAATCTCTTTCAGTCAAGAGCAAGTGAAAGACCCTGACGCCCTCTTTGGTAAAGCCAAGTACTTTGAGATGCGCCGTAACTACTCTGGCGCCCTCGAGCTCGTCAATCAGGTGGTTGTCACATTCCCCAACTTCCTGCCGGCTCTAGTTGAGAAGATTAAGATACAGCTCGCACTGCAGGACTGGGACCAGGTCTCGGAGACGTGTCAGAGGTAAAGTTATGCACCTCTTTGGGGCTTCTCTTCAACACACTTACGGAATGACGAATTATGAGATAATTATGGTTCATTACTTGGCAGGGACTTGAAAATTTGTTTGCCGTTGAAAAGACCATTTTTCACAATCCTGCTTGTGGTGTTGACTGCTATTTTTGCTTGCACCAATATGTGCAGCAATTCTATATTTCTATTGCCCAAGTGAATTTTATCTTATCTTTGCTGCTGTTTCAGAGCTTTGATTGTGGACTCTAATTGCCTGGAGGCTCTGAGACACCAACTGCTCCATCTGTTGTGTAGGGATGGAAACTACGCCGAGGTAATACTTCCAGACAGTAGTAGGTCAAAATGATGTAAAAATGAATCAATTTTAGAAGGATTCTGTATAGGTACAAAGCTAGAGTAATGCATTGAAACTGTAATAAATGTATAATAATAATAGCACTGGAAAAATGTGTGATCAGCGAAGAAATATGAAATCATTGGAGCTATTGTTGACAGTTGGAACAAATTTGAAAGATTTTCGAACTTTTTATCAAGTTTTTAGGTATTTCAACTTTTTGTTGGCTCTTGGATTTCAAAGATTATCTATTGATTCTGATATCAGTTCTTAATCATAATTATCAATGCCTTCACTATAATTTCCATTTCACTTCTCGCTGATATATATTTCATCTCCCCTTTCCTTCCAGTCGGCCAGTGCCCTGGGTGAGTTACTGGAGACTATGGACAGGGCGGAGCCTAAGAACGCCCAGCTGTACTGTGACATGGCTGCAGTCTTCTCAAGGGTGGTGAGTGCTAGAGGGGTGCTGAAAGTGTAGCAACAGTGAAGTTTCAGTTGAACTAGAACAACAGTGTGGAACTGATATTAGTTATCGTTCATTGATATTTTGCTGTCTTCTCTACTACAAATGTTTGGGTGAATGTATTCTTCGGTCGTTGGATGTTAGTTGCAAATGTTCAGCAATAAAAGATTTCTGTCTTGATTAATGACGGTTCTTTACCAAACTCCATTTTGAACCGAATCCCATAAGATGATGAATTTGATTAGAAGTCGGAACTGTCTAGAATACGTTGCTTGTCAGCTGGGTCAACAGGAGCTTGTCTTTCACACAATCCTCCATGTTGTAATTGATAAATGTTCCCTCCAAATTCCAAGTGATGACTGTTTGACCTTGACCTTGTGACTATACCTGCTGTTTGTGTTGTAGGCCGGCCGTAATCCTCTTGTACTTCAGCAGACGTACTATTTGGCCGAGCGCGCTGTCAGTCTGGATAACACTAATGCTGACTATGTCAACGAACTCGGCTATGAGCTGATGTTACAGGGGAAGACCAAGGATGCTATGAAGTGTTATCGTAATGCCATGAAACTGGATGAGACGAGTGTATCGGCACTCACAGGTGGCGCTTTTGTACTACTAGAAAATTAGATATGAATATTGTCAGAAGTGGCGTTTTGTGGCACATGGAACACATATTGTTTGTAGCCAATTCAAAGTGAAATTTTTGTAAAAATGTGTTCAGTACTCATGAAAATGCAATCAGTGCATGCTGATTACTAGAGTAGTACTTTTTGTCCAAAAAATGTGTCTGTCCATTCCAAGTATAAGATTTTGATAAACAACCAAAAATATTTTGTAATTTTAATACATTCTAAAACACTGCAGCAATGAAACAATATTTCGCAGTATATTTTTAGATTGTGTTTGGCACTTTCTATCCCATAGTTCATTTGGAAATGGCTATTGGAAAAAACATAAAAGTTCTGTTTTCATGAAATTTTATTTTTTGCTGTTGTTTCACTTGATTTTACTAATGAAAGCTCATTGACTTGTGTTCAAACTTCATACATAAGTTCACAGTGTCACATTCTGTTTTAGGTATCATTCGTTGTCAATTACTTGAGGGTCAGCTAGAGGATGCGGCACAGCAACTAGAGTTCCTCAATGAAATTCAGCAGAGTATTGGACGTACTGCTGTGAGTGACTGTTAACAGTGTGATCGTATTCTTGAATCTTTATTCAAATTATGTGGTAGGAAACGAAGATTGCTATTTTTGCACTGTATCTTCTGATTAATTGTAACTCAATCACTGCGGTATTTATATTATAGGAACAACATGTAAACACTTGCCAGGTGTGGAACCTATGGTGTGTCAAACTTACCAAACACGATTTGTATCGTAGTGACAAAAAAATGTTGTTGTGTGCCAAACTCCTCAAACATGATTTGTATCACAATGTCAGAATGTTGGATGTCTTACAGTTGTTATGGCAACCTTTTTGTTAACCACACTCCTTCATCCTTACTTCAGATGCAATTCATTCCTTATGCAGTGTTTGCCATGATAAGACCAAAAGTTTACGTCAGAAATAAGCGTTTCCTGTGTCATCCTGAGAAAGATATGAACCTTCAAGAAAACAAAATGTCCACAACCCTTACCACTATGTCTGCTTCGCGTCTGCTTTCAGGAGCTGTGCTATCTCAGTGCTGTGTTGGCCAAGAAGCGAAACAAAGAGGCCAGCGTTGTCATCAACCTGCTGAACGAGGCCATTGATTCTCACTTTGAAGAGCTGAAGGGCACCCCACTGAGCGTTGAGTATTTTGTCAGGATCAACCCCGACTTTCTGGTTCAGATCATCAATGACTACCTGTCATATGCGCCTCAACAGGTGAATTAAATGTCTCAAAAAAATGAAATTTATAGTCTTTTACAGTCAACGGACAAGCCACATTTTTATTGTTCGTAAACTTTTTCCTGTGTCCTTCATTCCAGGTTTGGCTATTCACTGATCGTTAGGGGTAATAAAGCACTTATCTTCTCAGCCATAAACCCTTTTTTCCTTACACAGGCAACTGTTGACAGTTGTGTGACTAAGAGCAGGTTTCGCGCATAACTGACCTTGCATGTTAATTTCAAAAGGCCAATTCAGTGTGAATGACTCCCATTATTTACGACAGTATTCAAAATTCTAAGCCACTAAGCGAACTAGTTACACCCCCCAGGTTTCTGAGAAAATTTGTTTCAAAAGATTGAGTCAGTTACAGATAATTATCATCCCGAACTGAATGTTCATTGCTAGCACGGTTATGTTGTGTTGAAGTAATAATAACTATTACCCTTCGACAGCCTAGTTTTCTCTAGCTTTTTCCAGTGCCCCGACGAAGAGCCTACGACAGGCTCGAAAGCTAGGCTCTCGAGAAAAAGTAGGCCTGTGAAAAGTAATACCGGTAATTATATTAAATTAAAGTCTTATCGATTATTAAAGTCCATTGTTGTCTTTCCTGCTCCAGCCCACTCAGACTGGTCAACCGGTGCCTCCAGTTCTTAAGAAGTGTGCCATGGTACTAGATCCACTCACACGTACTGTGCCCGGCCTGTTAGAGGGGCTCTTCCTCATGGCTAAGGTCAAGTATCTGGCAGGTAAGGACTGCTCTGTGAGTTGTATCATAGTAGCTTTGATGTCTGAATGTTTTAAATATTTAAATATGTGTTTGAAATACGGGACATTACGTTTCATTTATAAGTCTATTGGCTGGCATTGATTAGGGGAACACGAACTTGAACTTGGCTAAGGGTGAGCAGAGATGGATAGCTAGAGCTGACATGTCCGTCTCAAATGAACTGTAGCCGAGTTAACAGTGCATACGATGGTGTGAAAATACAACAACTGAATAAACTAGCTGCTAGCTCATTCAATTGTTCTGGCCTTGGAGTCAGCTGAATTCACTGGTAGAAGAGGGTTCAGCGTGTAGTTGTCCATCTGCGCTGGTCCTGAGAATGTCTAGTGAGAGTCTCAAGAAACACTCATAGCGTATCCTTTTCTCAAATGACCAGAGTGTTTTGAGAGGCTGGGGCTTGCTCTAAAAGTCATGTTTGTGTAGATCATGACATTGTGCACTCAATGTTTAATTAATATAGAATTGTTCGATTATGATTAGTTAACACGACTGCTGCTTAAAACAGACTGCAACACTGATGGACACCTTATGTCTTTGCGGAATTCTTCTTTGCATCTGAAAAGTTGTGTTTACGGGTCATTTTTCTTTGCGTAGAACTTTGGTCACAATTCACTCTTATTGCAGAGAAAATTTGAGTTTTGAAGCTCCAGTGCAGATATCGAGGATTTTTCAACAAAGTTGTTGGGCTTAGGTGGGGATCAATTAAAAGAACCGCGTCTATATTTTGTGTGGGATATTGTGAGCATAGGGTGAAGCAGTTGAATGAGAAAAGCTCCCTCTGTGGAGCATTAAGAGAGACAGTTGTGCAGTATCTGAAAAACAGTCAATCCTCTGCAAAAAACTTTGGGATTCCTGCAATGCAAAGATCGTCTTAAGTTAGCAGTAAAACCTTTTTCTGGTGTTCATTCTTCAGAGAATTTGTAAAAACATTTTGAGACACCGGGTATATCTCGCTCCAGGTGATATCGACGCTGCTCAGAGTACACTACAACATTGTCTGGATCAGGAGTCTACATTCTCTGATGCTCATATCTTGATGGCTCAGATCCATCTGAACCAAGGTAACTTCAAGATGGCCAACCAGTCGTTGGAAGTCGGCCTCAGCTATAACTTTGAGGTGAGTTGAGACAAAGCCGCATGTGTCCTTAAGCATTGCTCGCAGACTCATTTCTAGAAATTGTTTCTAATGTAGTTTTCAAATCATATTATAGATAAATTCGATCAAAAAATTCCTACAGTACTGACTGTCTTTTCTGAGGATTTTTGACAAGTCTTGCTGTTTTCTTGAAAATCACTATTTATAGAAAGGTAGACAATTCAAATTATAATTTAATTGATTTTATAGCTCTTTCTGAAGTATTGACATTAATAGTATTAGGATGCATATTATAATTAGTATTGAAATAGCACTTGTATTGCCAACATGACTTGCTTAATTAGTTCAATATTCCAAGACACTATTGAAATCAGTTTAATTGAATTTATGAAACCCTGTTACAAATGACCTGTTAGTAAAATCATTATCAGCCAAGTAAGTCTTTTAGCAGCAGCTTTTGGTGCCATAGAATAGTATTGTGAAGTCTGATTTGGCTGCATTGCATACTTCTTTATTCATCCAGGTAGGTGCTGCCCTCCATTGGTGTCAGTGTCAAACTTAATGTCACTCTAAGTAACATTGCATCACTGCATCAAGTCTCATTCATATTCTTCTATTTCCTGTTATTTTCTCACCTCCACAGGTGCGAGAACACCCTATTTACCACCTGATCAAGGCACGCATCGCCAAGAAACAGGAAAACTATGAAGAAGCTGTGAAGACTCTCCAAGTAGCCATGGGACTCCCGGGAATAAAGTCAGGTAACTATGACTTTTCTATACTAGAAACAAATCTAAACTGCCATACACACTGCATGTATTGCAGGAACAGGTAGTTTTCATAATTAACTAGAAAATGTCAAAAGTTGTTGAAGTTTTGATGCACTAAACTATGACTAATATCCATTTTCTTTTCGACTAAAACCTGTTTCAATTCTGGTTAAATCATTTTGTTGAAATTGAGACAAATTTGTGTTTCAAGCAATTGGCAGCTGGCCATAGTAACGTTACATAAAACTGTAACTAAGATTCAACAAAAATGTTACTGCGCAGGTTTGCCTAAGTTGGGCAGATTCTGACAGCTCTAGCAAAGTCTGTCCTCTCAGTTGATTTTGAAAACTACTGTTGGTTTTTATTGCAGGAAAGCAAAAACCTGTTGCCAGACACAGCTAGTTAATATATTGAAGGTTGAACTTACACTGGGCAGTGTTCATTGAAATTTGCCCTGTTGCCCAATAAAACATTGGTCAATATCTTTGTATCCCTGTGTTGGCATCTGCCCTGGTAATTGTATTACCTGACTGTGCAACCCTGGTTAATATTGTATACCTGACTGTGCAGTCACAGTTGTCTTAATATTGTACACCTGGCTGAAGCTATGGTGGCAGCAAATGATTGGGAGAATAATCTGTTTAGGCATAACATTCTTGCTTTCAAACCTTGTTCACAAAAATTGGCCGTTTTTCGCAATATTCCGCATTTGTCTGGTGTTATTTTGTTATGCATAAAATTTTGACTTAAAAAAGTAGCAACGTAGGCTCATTATATTAATTTTATTTTTGTAATCCCTGATGTTTTTCTTTCAGAAAAATATACTTTAACAACCCTGTTTTTGATGCATGTATATGAGCTAGAATGTAGGTCATTGAATAAGGTTTGAGATTTGAGATAATCTTGAAGGAAGTGCGAGAACTTCTCAACTGGAGTCCATAAATGGTTAGTTTTTTGTTTGTCAAGCCATGCTTTCAGCCTCTTTAAAGCTTCCATTCGTTGCTTACCTGCATCTGGCCTGGAATTCTCATTCATCAAACTCTGATTTAAAATGTTGGTGTAAAGTTTGACCTAGATTTCATATTGACCTACATTCGAGATTTACGGTGAGCTCAAACTTTGATGAGATGGGAATCTGTGTCTCAATACAGAGATGGCGTCCCAGCCCACACCATACTCACATGTTGAACTCAAACTTGATGAGATCAGAGTCTATGTCTCTCTAAAGAGATGTAGTCCCAGCCCACTCTATACTCACATGTTGAGCTCAAACCTTGATGAGATCAGAGTTTGTGTCTCACTAAAGAGATGCAGTCCCAACTCACACCATCGTCAATTTTCTTAAATTTTTTGCTAACCTTTGTGTGTTTATCTCAGGTCGTTCAAGCAGTGCCAAATCAAGGCCTAAGACAACTATCAGTGTCAATGATCGTGTGTCTGTGTTCCTTGAACTTGCTGACGCCCACAGACAGCTGGGTGAACAGGTAATGAGATGATTAGTATGTCACGGACAGGACTGTTTTCCGTAGAGGCAAGAATTCAGCGAGTAAACCTAGTGAAGTCGTGTGCTTCATTTGTAATGCATGGCGATACCTCACGAAAGTCTTCTATGATCTCACGTTTTCACAAGGTTCCTGTGTCTTTGAAACGCAACCCTGATTACATTGTGTGCCCAATTATCCTGAACGGGCTCACTTGTTTGTCTGAAAGTTGTGCGTAGGTCAAGGTTGCAATGTTCCTTTTCCAGTTGATAAATGATTTGAAATACTTATTAGGTTTTAAAATTCACTTTTCTGCTTTCCTTTAGTAATACCTGAGCTGGGCATACACAATGCATGTGATACAACCATCTAATTCAGAACCCCGTTGTTTGTGTAACGTGCCTAAAGTACTTTGTTTTACATGTTGTGTTTTCTGCTAACTTTTCATCCACAACATAAATTATTGGACACTTCATTATGAACATTGTTTGTCAGAAGTATATGTCTTCTGAGTGTCTCACTCAAAAATCAATTTATTTGAAAGTCTGAGTGACGTTTTGTTTTATTAATTGCTTTGTTGTACAGTGTAAGAATCATTGACAACTGCCTTACAGCACGAAGCCACAAAAGTCATGCAAGATGCAATCAACGAGTTCCATGGCACTCCCGAAGAAGTGCGCATCTCCATCGCGAACTCGGAGTTCGCTCTCAACCGGGGTGACATAGAGGGCGCTCTCGGGCAGTTGCGCACTATTACACCAGATCAGCCTTATTTCATTCAGGCGCGGGAAAAAATGGCAGAAATCTATCTGCATCATCGAAAGGACAAGAGGTTGTATGTGGGGTGTTACAGGTGAGGTTTTTGAAGTGTCCTACCTTAAATAAATTAGAAGTTTAAGTAATGTGTAATATGACAACAGTTTTCAAATGTTGACGTTACTTCTCATTGAAAATCAATTTTTGTTACACGGCAGTTTTAAGTGAACACAAAATATGCGTAGGAATCTTTGAATGCACACATACAATGACCGAGGCTGGTAATGAACAGATGTTCTGTTTGTCAGGGCACAATATGGCACCAATTGAAATTTGACTTTTTTCATAAAAGACATGTAACCCCCGAATTAATTTGTTGCTGATGTTAAAACGAGACTGGAAGCTCTTGGTGGTCTAAAAATCTGCCACTTCAAAAATAAGATAATTTAAGTTTGAGACTGTTGAACTAGCCAAATGTACCCTCGGTGAACTCTACCAAATCACTGTATGATCATGGTAAGCTAGAAGTGAGCACACTTTGTTGGATTAACCAAAATGTGCTTAAGAGTAACCCCCGGTGTCTTCATGTCTCCTCTATTTGTTGTAGAGAGTTGGCCGAGAAGCATCCGAGCTCACACACCCAGCTGTTGCTAGGCGATGCCTACATCAAGATACAGGAGCCAGAAAAAGCCATAGAGGTGTACGAGGCGGCACTGAAGAAGAACCCCCGGGATGGCAACCTGGCCAGCAAGATTGGCAAGGCATTGGTCAAGACCCACAACTATGGCAAGGTCAGGCCGGGGGGAAACTACCTGTTAATTATTGGATAACTTGTATTGTACAGAGGGATGGGTGGTGACGAACTGGTAATAGAATATAGCTGTGTGCCATTCTGATTATTTGTATGGAAATTTTGTGTGAAGGTTAATAGTCTACATTGTTTTTAAAATTATCAGCATTTGAATTCGTTCCATGGAATGTTTTGTCTCAAACAAAATTTGGTAATAAAATTATCATTTTTCAAAGCTGCTTATATGTGAAAAGGGGAGAAATCCATGCTTGTCTAATTTTTCCAACAGAATGTTTGGTTTATATCAACTTTTCAGAACTAAGCGTTCTCGTTGGTAATTATATTTAATGGGGGAAATGTCATGCTATGAACATTGTACTCCAAGTGTGCTAGTAAAGAATATGGTGATGTTTTAACAAAATGTTAATTGCGTTTTGTAAATGTTCTATGACGGTGATGTCCATCACGTAAATATTTATTTCCGTAGATAGCTTGGATTCCAAACTTACTAATGTAACAGTAGATCATCATTTATCTTTCACAACACTATCAGAAAGTCTTGTTCACTATTTCCAGGCTATTAGCTACTATGAAGCAGCCCTTCGTAGCGGTGGACAGAGCTTCATGCGTCATGATCTGGCCGAGCTACTTCTCCGACTACGACAGTTTGAGAAGGCACAGAAAGTGCTCAATCAGGCTCTAGAAACAGATGCAGGTAATGCTGTGATGAACTGATAATGCTGACAGACGTGTCATTGGTTCATGAGGCTGAAGTGCTTTAGTTGGTAATTTTGTGAGGTATTTTAGCTGGTTAGCTTGGTTGTTATTTGCTCTGTGATCTAACTGTTAAAACAACAGATAACACAGGCATGATGTTATGATTGTTGTTTGCAAAGTCTGTGCCAGGTTACATTGTTGCTTGCAAAGTCTGTGCCAGGTTACATTGTTGCTTGCAAAGTCTGTGCCAGGTTACATTGTTGCTTGCAAAGTCTGTGCCAGGTTACATTGTTGTTTGCAAAGTCTGTGCCAGGTTACATTGTTGTTTGCAAAGTCTGTGCCAGGTTACATTGTTGTTTGCAAAGTCTGTGCCAGAACTTTTTCTCAGATCTCCACAGAAGCATCTCTTACTCACCGAGTATATGCATTTCAATTGACGTCTGAATGGCTCTGATTGACAGGCTCTGATTGACAGGCTTTAACGATATTTCGTGCACATGTGTACAGATTGTGCTTGCCTTCAAGTTATTGTGCTGACGATGATGCCCTCTGCTGTGATCCCGTTTTTGATTCAACATATCAATTGGTTTCTGATGATAATTTTGAAACAACCACAAAAATTTGGCACAGGTGTTCTGAGTGTAGAGAGCATTTTCTTCTCTTTTAGTGTAATTTTGCTGGCAGTTTTTAAAAAGCTTTTTCCCTACAACAGCACTGACTCATACTTTTAAACACTGTCTCCTCTGCAGGTGGTAATCTGGACACCATGATGGACCATGCCAAGTACCTGGTCTTGCTGAGTAAGGTGCACCACAAGACTGACCACCTGGACGATGCTATAGCCGCGCTGACCAAGGCACGTGAGATGCAGGCCAGAGTGTTGAAGCGGGTTCAGGTGGAGCAGCCTGATGTCATCTCGGCGCAGAAACAATTTGCCGCCAGGTACACGTCATGTTTGGGAAACAGAAATGCAGAACATGCCAAAAATGATTCATAAAATGGCCTGTAATTTCCCTGACGTAACTGCAGAACACAAACAGAGTTCCTTGTTGTCTCAGTAATATTAGCTGTCTGTCATGACTGGAGTGCTGAGTAATGTATTGAAAGATCCACAAGGTGGAGTGACCATCCTCTAGTAGGGACATGCATTTCATGTCCCTTTTGCTGTGGGCATAATTGGCCATGATGAGGATATGTTACTTAATCTGGGTCCTTTTGGACATGTGTACTGCGTAGAAAGTATTAAACTGGAAAAGTAAACCCTGTAGTGCATTAGCTCCTGGTCTCAATATTTGCCTGTATTGCAACTGCCCAGTGTATAGCAATTGTATCAACAGAGAACTGACAGTTATGTTGTTGTTGGCTGGACTGGTTTAGTTGATAAAGCAGTGACTGTGGAATTACGGGGATCAACTCCTTGTCACAACATGCCATTGTTGTCTAGGCCTTTACCATTTTTTCTCATTTCACAACAAATTTGGTCATAAGTACTGAGAAAATAAATCTCACAATTTAATAATTTTTTCTGATTTTAATAAAACGCACTTCAGTCCAGTGTTTAGCATTTAACATCATGCTTATGTCAGTTTGAGGATTCCATTGAGTAACTTTTAATGTGATTGGTTGTCGTTATTTAGCTAGTATGTGATTATGCTTCAAGTAAAATGTGACGTGTCTTCCTACAGTATCTGTTGTCAGATGGCAGAGCATGCGTCAGTGCAGAGAGATTATGAGAAGGCTATCAAGTTTTATAAAGAGGCTCTTATATACAATGAAACAGACGGCAAGGTTAGTGTGTGTGTGTGTGTGTGTGTGTGTGTGTGTGTGTGTGTGTGTGTGTGTGTGTGTGTGTGTGTGTGTGTGTGTGATTTCATGTACATGTTTGTGGTAGTAATTGAGATTTTTTGCCTTATGTCTGTTTATGGTTCACGTTCATCATGGAAAACTGGAAAATGCTTTTGTTTTCACACGCTGACACCAAAAACTCCATGGCCTATTGAAGATGCATAAAATTTCATGGAAAACCTATTTAAGTTTCATAAACAATGAGAGGTAAATGTCAATTTGTGAGTCATATTGCAGTTCATGCGTTCAGGTAGACTTGGGAATTGTCATGAGCACAATTGTGACCTGTTTTTTGGAGTGAAAACTTTATGGAACTTTATGGAAAATGAATACGCAGTATGGCTGCACTTGGTTGACTTTATCAGTTCTGCCAGGTCAGCTGACTAAAACATCGTCTTTCGTGCCTCTTCTTCCCCTCAATTCTCGCCCCTCCCTTCCTCAGCCCTGCAATATACTTAACAGAACATTAACATTCAGTATTTAAGTGACAGTAAACCTAATGTATGTGGCTCCCCCTTTAGGTTGGCTTAGAGTTGGCCCACCTCTACTTGCTGACAGAAGATCTTGACGGATGTCAACACCAACTGATGAATCTGTTGAAGACTGACACAGAGAACGACGCTGCTACTGTCGTAAGGTTTTCTAAAACTTGTTGAAACTTGTGCAGTGTCGTTGTTTAATTTTGCAACAGTAATGCTCAGGTGGATTATTTTAATCATTCAGGGCTCTGATATCCACTAATTCAGAGGGTATAATAAATGAAATATCTCAGCCGGGACCATAAACCCTTTGTTAAGCTGTGTCTAATTACACAGTCCAACTGGGACAAAGTGCTGGGTTCACAAAGAACTACTTTCACTGACCTTGCATGTCTGTTTCAAAAAGCCTATTGTGTGTGAGTGACGCCCATTTTACAACCATCTGCAAAATTCTAAGCCACTATGCGGACTAGTTAACCATCCAAGCCCCAAAAGATGTGAAAATCTCTTTTATTTGTCTTATAGATGATGGCTGATCTGATGTTCCGCAGGAATGACTACGACTCGGCCATGTTTCACTTTCAGCAGTTGTTAGAGAGAAAACCAGGTAAGATGTGTCGCCTGCTACTCTTTGTCTCAAACCTCCAGTAAACTGTTGTAAACAAATCAGTCACAGGCCTTGAACATAGTGTGGCATCCAATCAACATGTCCTCTCTCTTAATGTTATGTAGGGCCCTATAAAGATAGTGAAATTTGGATTTATTCTGAACATCATACTTCAGAAATGGCTGATTGGAGTCATATGAAACTTTCACTGGTACTATGCTTTATCCATCGTTCTTAAAAATTCTTTTAGGTATTATTTTTAAAATATTCTCCTTTGGCATGATGGTCTATAAAAATAGGACTTTTTTGATTTCCGTAAACAAATCTGACTTGTAAGTTGCATAAAATGAAAACGAAATGATATTAATTTGAAAATTGTAACAGCGTTTTCGATATCTTACGTTGAACAATTATATCAAATGAAATTTGGTCGTGTTGTGAAACCATTGTATTGCTATCAATCAATGTACCTTTCTTTCTTACCCAATTAGTAACAGTTTGTTAAAGAGTCATCATTCAAATTCTACAGAGACTTTTTTCTTTCCAAGATACTGAGTTAAAATCTAGTTTTCTTGATAATTTGCTAAATGCACAAAGTTGTCGATAAGGTCATGCAACTTTAATTGACTAATAATCTTCCTTTCGTCACAAAAACATACTTTTGATTTAGACCATACGCTGTTATCGAATGGGTCTCAAAATTGTTTCGTAATAGTCTGTAATATTGCTTTCTTGGTCTTTGTAAACCTCTTGTAAAGAAAAGGAATTTTCTAAGTCTACTCATTTGTCAGTTACCTCAGGTCATATCTCCTGCACAGAAAATTGCTATTCATAGTCTGTGACTGTTAATTAGTAATTTGTATGTTGTGAACGTCTTTAAAAGGTGGCTTCAAAAATGCTACGCTTTGTGTTCTAGATCACTATTCAGCCATGAGTCGACTGATCGATTTGATGCGTAGGGCAGGTAAACTGGACGAAGTGCCCAAGTTCTTCCAACAAGCGGAAGACTCTTCACCTAAGACTGCTTTTGACTCTGGCTACCATTATTGCAAGGGACTATATGACTGGTGGGTTGGTTTTTGATACTTTTAAAAACGGTGACATTTTGGGTGCATCCCAGCATTAAGCTCATTAATAATTTAAAGGTATAGTGACAAGGGTAATCACTTAAAAGATTATAAATTTGGAAGATGGATTTGGCAGACGAATCTCTGTAAATGAATCCAACAACTGGCAACGTCCTCTATATGGAGATGCTCTTGACCGGTTATGTGACATCATTACCAGACAGCCATTGTGAGCTAATAGGTGTATGCTGGTAAGTTCTCTTGATAATCATCTTGCAGTGCACTAGCCGGTTAGGTTTGTTCTGCTTTGCAAAGTCTGGGATTGACCTGATCCTTTGTCTGGGACTGAATTCAAATTTGGAGTTATGTCCCTCGTAATGTGTTTTGTTGTACTATGAAGACTCCTCATTACAAATATTTGGAGTTATGTCCCTCGTAATGTGTGTGGTTGTACTATGAAGACTCCTCATTACAAATATTTGGAGTTATGTCCCTCGTAATGTGTGTGGTTGNTACTATGAAGACTCCTCATTACAAATATTTGGAGTTATGTCCCTCGTAATGTGTGTGGTTGTACTATGAAGACTCTTCATTACATTCATCAGGTACTGTGGCAACCCCAACAATGCGCTGAAATCCTTCAACAAAGCGCGACGTGATGTAGACCTCGGTCAGGACGCCTTGTGTAACATGATTGAAATCTGTCTCAACCCAGATAATGACACCATCGGGGGTGAAGTGTTTGAATCAGTTGAGCCAGACGCAGGGTAAGACATCTTGAGTAACGCACAGCAGTGAGTTTCTTGTAGTTCGGGGTTTTTAAGCCCTGGTGAAATTTGTTCCATATTTAATGAGAAGAGATTTTCTATGCCTTGTGGATAACTGTGAATCTGAACGCTTAGGGTAGTTAATGGTATCCTGATGTTTGGGGCACCATATACAAAATTGATATATTTTGCATTGTATTTTGACTACTTCGGGAGCAAGTTTTCGGTTATACAGAATTTGTTAAATGCACGACACTTTTCATTGTTCACAGTCAGTAAATGTCATGTACTGTATCTATGTTCAGTTGAGAGTAGAGTTTTGTTCTGAAAGTATGAACGCAACGGAATAAAGACTGTGAACAATGAAAAGTGTCGTACATTTAACAAATTCTGCATTATATTTTACAAATAATTATCAAGGCACAAAAATTGCAGTGTGTGTGATGGAGGTGCCAATAATTTTATTTTCTATGCGTGTTTTTACGGCTGATTGATGTGATTTACAAATTTCAGTGGAGCCAAAGCAGAGGGGGAACAGCTAGCTGTTAGAACAGCCGAGAAGCTGTTGAAAGAGTTGAAGCCAGAGCCCGGTGACCTTCGACCCCGTTTGCTAGAGAATATGATGCTGATTGCCACCAAGTCCAAGTCTAATATCGAGAAAGCTCTCTCATCTTTCATGGAAATTGCGTCGACAGAGGTACGCAACTAAGTTATCATGAATCTCACCGAGAAAACCTTGTGACAGTATCTTTTAACAGTTGCACATCTTTTAGTAACCTAGTTCATTTGCAGGATTCGTTTTAGAAAAATTCTGTTATGTTCAATTTCTCAAAAGCACCTGTCTGAATTAATAGTTGGTCAGTTTATGGATGCCTGAATAAAATATGAAATGCTTAGTCATCAAAATGTACCCGATGTTGCGGCTCACACTCCAAAACTGAATGCAGATTTACTGCTTAAAATAAACTTGACGTGCTTTATTCTATGAGAAAACATGTTGATGGAAGTCAATTTTTTATTAAAAACATCATAAAATAATTGCATTGGAAACACTCAACAATTGGTCTTAACCTGCAGAGTTTTGGCACTTCCATTTCATGTTCAAATGAAGCTATTAACCTCACTAGATGTGTGCATGATGTAAGTTATATAGTCACGTGGTAGTCTTTTTCCTTGAATTCATGGAACTGTATTTTCTCTCGACTGCACTCTGTCATTGTAATACACACTTGCAGAAAGAACACGTGGGCGCCCTCTATGGTATGGCGGCAGCATACATGGTCCTGAAGCAGACGCCTCGTGCGCGAAATCAATTGAAGCGAGTGTCAAAGAACACTTGGAACATGCAGGACGCGGAGGATTTAGAAAAGAGTTGGCTGCTGTTGGCAGATATTTACATCCAGGTGTGTGGGAAATGAAAGTCTGGTTTGGTCAGTATGTGGAAGGCTGTTATGTTCAATTCAATACTGATAATATTTATAAAATGAGTGCCTTCTTTTTGTCATTATACAAGATTGGGGGCAGAAAGCTATTCATCAATATGTTGGTGAGATAATTGGCTGCTAAATACAAGCATTCTATTGGTGGAGCCATCTTGTGGACCTGAAATTTCTAATTGGCTACTAGATGCATGCACGTGTTAAATGAAAGGATGGTTGCTAGTTGGATACAGTTTTGCGCAAGATTAAATTATGGTTGCATTGGCGCTCTTCATGTCCAAGATTGTGTTTGAGTTTAGGAAATGTTAGCTTTTATAGGATGAGATAATATATAGTGGTTGTGAATGCTGAAGCACAGGATTCGATTAGGATCACGGATTTGAAGCTTGTTTTTGATTTTTTTATAACATACATCGTGTAATGTGAAGTGTTATAACTGCCTTGCATTCCATGATTACTAAAATCATGTCGAATGTCACATAAGGTTCTCAATCTGGCCACTCTCTGTCCTTTGATTTGGGTCACGTGACCCTCGCGTGATATCCAACATGATTTTAGTAGTGATATCATTGCAAGGCAATTATAGTGTCTTTGCAAGTATATGGGAGGTATGCTGATTGAGACAAGACCTGCGACCAGGATTCAATGTTTTTATGTCCAGGTTTTTGTAGTATGAAATAGAGTGCTTGTGGTACCTGGTTCTTATATCCAGGTTATAATTGGAATGGTTCACTTTACTTTTATTTATTTACAAATTGTTATTTGGTCACTCATAAACATATAATTGCTTTTTTAGCTACTTTTGAATAATTTAAGATTAATTTGTATATACAATTACTAAAATCCATATTTTACTGCCTATCATGTCACTGCCCTGATGTGAACTCCATCAATATGAACAGGCAATTTTCCTTTCATTTGGTATTCATTTCTGTCTAATCATCATTTCCTACAGTCTGGCAAGTTCGACATTGCCACGGAGTTGCTGAAGCGCATACTACAGTACAACAAGTCGTGCTGCAAGGCGTATGAATACATGGGCTTCATCATGGAGAAGGAACAGTCATACAAGGATGCGGCCAAGTGTTACGAGAATGCTTGGAAGTATGGCAACAAGAATAATCCCAACATTGGTGAGTGAGGACCTTCCTTCTCTCTGGGCGGGGCGGGGGAGGGGCTAGATGGTGTGATATCTATGTGTTTAGGCAAGTAAACTTGATTTGATTGTGTAACAGGGGCGTAGTTTAGTGGCACACGAGCTTAAATCTCACAGTGCGAGTGTTGAAGGACATGAAAGGCGTGGCAATAGACAATCAGAGACTGTGGAAGAACCTTGGGGGAGTTTCACTATTTCTTGTAAGCGCTTAAAAGAGTACTTCCTCCTTACATCTAAACATGGTCAACAGATAAAATCGTCTCAAATATTTCCTCTTCGTCATGGCAATCAGTTTCTTCCATCAAAACGTGTCAATAGACCATCCCACTCAAAATTAAGTGGTATACCCTTGAAAATATTGGCCAATTCCATCAAAATTCATTCTACTTTCACATCCTTATTTTATTATTTACTAGTGTGAAACAGTGTTCATTGTAGCATAGCAACGTTTGAAACTTACTTTGTGAAGCTGCCTCCCATGGTTTTTAATTTGCATTTTGGACAAAATGGGAAAAAGGAATGTAGTTCTTTTATGTAAGCAGAGTTCAAATTTGAACGTTTTTGTCGCCATGGTGCCATTTCATTGTCATGGGCGATAATTTCACAGTGCACTCATGAAGTCGGATGCACACACTCATTGAAACTCATTTTCCCATGCTCTTTACTTCTGATAACCATAAAAGCAAAAATCAGACTAACCCATTTGAATAGGCAAAATGGTGTTACTGTGTTGTCATCCTCCTCAGAAATCATGCATTTCTTCATTTTCAAATGATGTGGGTGCTTTTGGAAACACTGTCTTTTTACAATGAAGTGCATAATTCACACAATTAAAAACATTTCATCATCATCATGCATAATGTCTTTATTCCAGGATACAAGTTGGCCTTCAACTTCTTAAAAGCTCGTCGATTTGTTGACGCTATTGACATATGCCACCACGTAAGTCATCCTCTTCCTTAAGTGCCAAAATTCAACATTTGAGTCTTGCTTCAGTGGATTGAATACATTGTTTTAGCTGCTCTTACCATCATGATCTTTTCGTTGACCATTTTAAGGTTAGAAAAAACCAATAAGAGTTCTCCTGAACCTTCTTGCTGCCCAAGATGTTACAAGACTTAATATAAGTAATCGGGCAAAATACTGTTTCTCGTGACTGCTTAAAGTTATGTTTACAGCCATTATTGCTGGTGGCAACTTTTAGAGCACCTTATTATTAATTTAGTTCATTCTTGGTCGTGAGGGAAGTCTACTGTTGACGGTGAATTCAGTTTCCACCCAGCCGTAGTTACAAGAAATTTTGGTCATTTTGCCCGAATGCTTTTGGCATATACTGTATCCTACATCTTGTGGTTGTGCTGCTTGGATGACCGGTATCCAACAATCCTAAGTGTAAGCTGTAACGCCATCTGTAGGTCATTAATTTCTGCTTCACTACAGGTGCTGTCTAACCACCCAAACTATCCCAAAATCAAGAAGGACATTCTGGATAAGTCTCGGGCACAGTTGAGAGCTTAATGGATGGTCCACCCACGCAATGAAGACGTACTTGGAGGCTATTGTGTCAGTTGTCTTACCTTAACCAGTACCTATTGTTATTACTGCCGGAAATTTTATTTGTGTATAGTTAACTTATGCATTGCATTTTTGTGTCTGTGATTCATGCATTTATTTTAATAAATTATGATAAAGTGTAAAGTGTTGTCACATGCTCCAACCCCCCCCCCCCTGAGTCTTAAGACACTGTACACCCAACATCTGTAGTAGTTTTCAGTGAGACTGGTATGGCTCTTTCCTTGAGAAGTAACAAGTGTTTTCTAAACAAAAATGGAATTGATTTATATCGATTTATATTGATTTAGCATTAGATGAAGAGCTATGCACAAATTTTAAGCGTTTTCACAAAAATGGCCGTCCAATGACTTGCTTTAATGTGACGTCATTTTGATGTTGGATCTTGTCAAATAAAATTAAAATTAAAACCAAATAATTTGGCCTGTTTCACGTAGCACTATGAATTATTAAGCACTCTAAAAATTTTTGCCTGGTCTAAATCCTCAACTCTCCGAAGCATACCACAGTTGCATACAATTTGTGCATACCATTGGTGCATACAATTAGTGCAAACGTTGTCAAATCACACAGATTAATCCAAACACATAATTTTGTACACATTTCAAGTGCTAAATTGCAACACTGTGCATTGCTGTTCCTTTTTGTGGGTCCAAATAGCATCATTAATGGTAGCAAATACATCAATACTAAACATACGAATTGTGCGACGTTTTTAAGCAGTCATCTGGTATTCACTAAGTAATACAATACTCAGCAAACTAAAGGGTTTGAAAATGTCGTTTTAAAGGAACATAGAACAACATGTGTCCAATTATGAAGTGGACAGTTTACTGCACGTCTTGCATATCAGGGATTGTCCAGTTTTCAAAATTGTAACTGTGAAGTGGACTATTATTCGAATACTCATCGTTTCAAATCTGCTAATTTTCAAAAAAGTTAACCAGATTTCTTTTCGTCAAAAATCATCAAACAAAATTTGCTGGCTAATTTTCAAATGTTTTTGTGTTTTCCTTCCAGGTTTTCACTAAATCTAAACCGAAGCCAGACAAATTTTTCATGCAATTTGTCAATTTTAGTGGAAAAACTAGTGTTGACAGCACTGTTGTCCTAGTGCCTGCATCTCCATGAAAGCGCTCTTACTCTTTTAATTAGGTCGTCCCTCGAGGCAGTTCAGTAATGACCTGAATCTATATATTTTTAAAGGAACTTCAGAATCCATTAACGGCTTGACAAGTGATTTTCCGAGACCAGCCTCAGTGTGGACTCAAACCTACAACCCCCGGCCTGTGGTTGCAGTCAAATCCTATACTGGTTTAATAGCTAAATCTCACCCATTAAGAGGTTATGTGTCTTAAGCATAATTAAGTGAACAGTAAAGACACCAGCTTAGAATTCGTTAAATGTCTTTTAGACAATGGTAAAATAGGCTATTTGCAATAGAATTACAAAAACAACAGATTTGGTTGTGCCATAGCTCTGGTCAAACTAATTACTTCAAGAAGTCTAGACCATCCAGCAACCCCAAAAATACATTTTTGAGCAATAAAACCAGTTATGCACTCAAAACAGCACTTGCAAGCCAGCAAATACAACGTGCGTGTGGAGAATATTGAATGGCATTATGATAATTTAGCACACATCATGGCGGACAAGTGAAATTTAGTTTAAAAATTGTAAAATTTTTCCACAAAAACAGATTAAAAAATTTAGTGTATTGCCTGGTTTGCACTGCATTGACGCGATAAAAAAACATTTGGTAAAGTTCGCTTGTCAGTCATATTTGCAAAAAGATATAGTTTTTGAAAAGTGCCAATATTTTAAACAAAATATGTGCAGAAGTACTGTACACTCCAGTGTTCATAAAGCAGCTACCCAGTATTTAGGCCTATTTCCTCTAAACGCACCATTATTTCATCAACCACAGTGAGACTAAATACACACTTCCTTTTAACAACTCTTCAGGTTCAAGGCCAAAGTCAAGGATATTTATATCGGGTCATCACACCCTAAATCATCCATAGTTTTATTTTTAGTCCTTAAATAAGTCCAGCGTCGAAGGAAATTAGTAAGAATGAGATATTTTTCATGTAATACTTCCTTGATACTTATTTTTACAAGTCACGAAATATCAGTTTGAACACACGAGACATGTTGATGTATGTCGAGAATGTAATGCATGCATGATTCGAGTATGTCAGGGGAGTCTTAACATGCATTCAATTACTGTGAAGCCCATTACTTGTCTCATGGGATAGAAGGAGTTAATTACTGTTGAATAAGTCCACAGACTAGCAATAATATAGACAGTGTTACCAAAAATGTACTGAATTGAGAATTGAAAACTTGCTGGATGTGATGTGGTTCCCAAATGTACCTTTTTCTTATAATAATGCATTTTGTATTTTTGTGAAAAACAAAATGCAATAGGATGAATATGGGTACTGGCTTCTTACCTGTTTTCTAAGGTATGTCATCTTATTGGCCGCTATGCCGGCACACTTGCTAGAAACTGAACCGGCATTGGAAGAGAGTGGTGCCCCCTTTAAGAATTTCATGGAGAAATACAGAAGTTGTCTATGATCTATGGTGTAACTCATTGAATGTATGAACTTTTGATTTGTCTGGAGTCGTTTTACAATCATCTTTGGAAAATTTCCACAAGTTTTACCGAGGCTTTGATTTTCTTCCCTCCTTTCCATGAGTCTTCTACTATTTTTCAATATTTCCAGATCATTCATAAGTAACATGTGTCAAAAGGTCGATAACTAGTAAATTATAAACCAAAAGAATGCTGGAAACTCTTTGAAATATTTCTCCCGATGTTGCAGAGGCATACTTACCCCTGCACGGCACAGGAATCAGTCAACAATCTCCAATAGGTGGCTCTCCAACATCAGGAGAAATATCAACGGGGTGTGCACATGAAGTAGATCAACTGGAAGAATGAGAGTGCGCATCACCTGGTCTATAAAATTGTTTATTACACAAAGTACATGCCTCATCAAGTATGGCAGAAACAAAAAGCATTAACAGATTGAGTAACAAATGACTCGGAACTGTGATCAAGTAACGGATATTTCACAAGTAAAATCTCAGACTAATATGTTGCTAGTCTACAAAGTGAACTTTCATGTTCTAATCTGAATCACTGTCAATCTGCTGTCTTTTCACCACTCGTCGTATCGGGATGTGATCTTCAATGTCGGAGTCCGAGTCTTCCATCGTCTGAGAGAACATAGTGGCAGGAAATGTTTCTAAAAATGAAAAATTTTAAAGAACCCCAAAATAAACATGACCATAACTTCTTTGAAAAGTGAAAATAAAGAGTGTTACAGCAGACTGGTGTACAATGATACTCAAGCTGTGTGTGGCGACATAACTACAATGCTACCAATAAGAAGTACATTACTTTATGCAAAGTTTTTTTGTTTATCGAAAACAAGATGTATTGTTCACGACAATTTGAATCTCCTGTCCTCTCCGTTGTGCAACAAGTGATGTAGGAACCTTTTGCAACCCTAAGTGGTTTTTAAAGCTTTCTTAAGTGGTATTTGTAACGATTGTAACCCTGAGGGTCAAAGGGAAATGTTGCCTTTCCGGAATACATTTTCCAAGTATTTGGCATAATTTTCTTATTACAAAGAGCATTTTGAAATGTTTTTTTTAACTTTCAGAGTAACTAAAATATGCAAATAGACCAGAATGATTTAAAAAGTCTGCAAATCATGAACCCACCTTTGGGTTTAGACAACGGTTCTTCATCACTGTCACTATCAGCCTGGTTTGTGGTTGACCTCTGTGTCTCCTCTGTATCTAGAACACAGAAAAATAGCATGCTGTTGAAAGTCTACTTCTGCCAAGATGGCCGACACATCAGAGACTGAACAGTGAAGACATTTCACCTCTGAAATAAGTGATCAGTTGCAGATCTACGTTTTCAGTAAAGGGGAAGGGAGTTAGGATTTGCACGAATCCAAGGCCCGTAGTGCCAAGCGGGAGAGGTCGGGAGGGGGTTTCACCCTCCTGTGGACAATATTTTTTTGTTTTTTTAGGTGATTTCGTTTTCCTGGCAAAGTTTTTATTTATTTTTATTTTTGATCCTGTTCCAGGGAGTTAAAACCCCTGAACCAACCCCGCCCCTTGCATATACCTCCGGTCGTGTACACAGAGTCTGTTTAAACTGATTTCACACATTATGATCTTCATCAGAAATTTGGGCTTAGAGAGGGTAGCTGATCCACATAGTGGCTTAGAATTTTGCAGACCATTGGTATTTCATAGGTGCCATTCACAAACAATAGGCCTTTTGAAATTGACATGCAAGGTCAGTGAAAGCAGTTCTTTCTGAACCCTACTCTGTCCTACAACTGTCCCAGTTGGCTTGTGTAAGTAAACACAGCTTACCAAAGGGTTTATGGTCCTGGCTGAGAAACCACTGTTTTATTACACCCTACAGGTTTTAAATAGCCAAGCCTGGAATGTGAACTGTACACCTGATACAAAGTAAAAAGCAGAAGGTACAAAATATTGCTATTGATTTGCACCATTCCAACAGAAGCTTTGAACATTTTTGTTTGACCTCTTCACCAAGTGGCACTCCACTACATCTCTCCTTCCAAATACTTCGACTTACAAGCATTTTGCATAGCATATTCACATTCACATAATTTAAGAATTCCCCCTCTGAAGGCACAGATAAGCAGATGTATTCCATAACTAGCATGATACACCCAGTTGCCATTCTATTCTATTTTGTCATGACAACTCTGAAACCAGATGAGATATGCAATTTATGCATTTTCAATTTTCCCTTTGTATTCAGACACAAAAGGTGTCAATTTGTTTTCAGCATTAAACACGCATATTTTATATAATTTATAACATGCATATTTTATATAATTTAAAATTTTCCATATTAAGCATTCAGCGTTAGTTCTTATTGACACATGTTGCTATGCATGAGACAAAATGGCGGAGATAAGTTTATCATCTGATCCAATCAGGTGTCCATGGCGTCATAGACTCTTAACCAAGCACCAATAAGACAATCCTGGCTAATTGTTGGATTTCACATTATATCCGACACTACGATAGCTTCAAGTTAAACGTAACGTCAGCTGCTTAAACAGGTAACCAACTATGTCACAATGTCAACAACATGAAAACCAAAAATACATTGCTGGTGTCAACCAATCCTCATCACCTGCTAATGCATCATTGGCATCAATCTTCCAAGTTAGAGGCGGCAATCAATTAAAAACTCGTAAAACTACCTAACAAATTGGACATTATGATCCTTGGTGGGTGGTCCTTTCCCACACTTGCCATGTAATTCGCTAAAAGCGTCCCGCTTGCCCATCAAGCAGACTTTAAAAGGAGTTTTCTAGGGTTACTGTGCATCATTTTGTTTCAAAGAACGGGATGGGAAAGTCGTTTTTAGTATCTGTTAATAGGCCAAAGCTGGGTTTGGTATCATTTTAATGAATTAACTCCTCCAAAGTGGACCAAAAGATGTTCTTGTCTAAAACCAATAAAGAAAACGTCAATAATGAAGCCATTAATGAGACAAGAGATACAACGTAAAAATGGTTGTGTTCATGAAGTATTATGCCCAAACATTCCGGGTTAGGAGTTGACAGACTGTCTAAGTAACAGACAAAATATAAGTCGAATGGATGTCAGCATTTTTATCATTTTACATCTATTCTGATGTTAATTTCACCATTATCCTGACTGATCATCTTTCATTACAACTCTTTGTTCTACTTCCCTAAGGTTAATCACCTGTTGCCAGTTTTACCATAACTTGTGTTTACACAGGCACCAGATGGTTATTGACAGCACTATACTATTACTAATCCCCCTTTTGTGCCATTCATACACTATTCATGTGACTGTGCTGTAAGCCTACATCTGCTTTCCAACCAACTTCAATTGTACTGTACTACTGACGAAGGGATCTTAGAATGATTTGGACACTTCAGTATATTTTATGTATAAAATCATCTTGATGCATCTTTTTGTGATTGTGTTAAAAGCTACTTAAGGGGAGTTTCAAAAATCAAAACTTAAGTTCAAAATTCAAGATCACAGTAAATGACCTTGAAATGACCTTCATCTAGCTGTCCAATGTTTCTAGAATTTATTAAGATAAGATAGGGATTAACAAAAGATACGTAATGCTGTGTACCCCCGGGCCCGATTTTTTTTGGATGAAACTATCTATCATTTCTGACAGCTACGTTCAAAGTCGTCAAAATGAACCCAAACTTGGCGTGCAAAGTTACCAGAGGTGGACCTAGCAGCATGTCAGTGATGGGTCAATGACTGGGTGAGTGATTCTACATAAAATGACTCATTTTATCTGTGATGGGTCAATGACTGGGTGAGTGATTCTATATAAAATGACTCATTTTATCTGTGATGGGTCAATGACTGGGTGAGTGATTCTATATAAAATGACTCATTTTATCTTGTACATATCTAATGGCTGTAACTAAACACAAGATGAACAATCTTGGACGGTAATTTGATTGGTACTTTGTGAAGAACTAAACTGACACATGGCCCTCCCGGCAACAACTCACCACTTTCTTCATCGTTTACTTGAACTCGAGACTTCTTTCTCATAGGGGTCAGTTTTGACGTGGAGTTCAGCAAAACTTCGCCTTCACTCTCGCTTGATTCCCTTTTTCGTTTAGTTTCCGTGTTTTTCACAAGGGGCTCATCGTCACTTTCCGAAGACACGTGTCCGTTTACCACTGCTGACTTTCGATTGACCAATGAAGCTTCACCCTCACTTTCACTACTTTCTACATTTGGGCGTGGGTGTTTACTAGCTGGACTGTTATTGACAGCTGACAGGCCCTCATCGATAATCAACTTTTCGCCATCACTGAAATTAAAGATATAATTTTACGTATAGGCTAAAGGCTGTGCCAGTAAAAACATATAAGGGGAAGGCACTTTCATTTTTTACCCACCACCCATATTTTTCTTTTATTTCTCCAACCCACCACCCATAATTTTTAATTAGGTTGAAATACAAAATGCAAGCATCCGTATGTTTGGATAATACGTGGTAATGTACTCGTTACTTTTATTCTTTTTAGATATTTTCAATCTTCAATGTTTCCTTAGCCAACAACGGTCCAGCAGGCACAACACTAGCTCCCTCTCAAGGCAAGGAATAAAAATTCACACATGCTTTCCACTGAAAAGTGATTAACAAACAAGAATGTTGGTATGCGCTCTTAGTGTGCATTACAAATGGCAGACACTAGGGGGTGCTCATCACTCAAACTTCCTACAGAAGGATTATCACTTGTACACAAATTGCCTCTAGGACTTGTATCATAATCTGTTAGTACAGACAACTAGCTGTCTTGTCGGGTGTTGTCGAAATCTAAAGCCGTCAAGAGGGTGGTCAAATCAAAACGAAAAGCGGGTGTGGTCAACGCATCCATCCCTGCCATTTTCTGCCAAATTTCATTGGCCAGTTGTACCAAGCAGTTTTCGAGATAATCAACCTTTCTTGTCAAAAATTAAAAAGGCCAAGAAGGGGTTCAACAGTAGCCAAATCTGTCCGAAAATCGACTGGTACTGGCGCATCCCCACCATCTATCTCTGTGCCAAATGTCATCATGATCCGTTGAGCAGTTTCAACATAATCGACGGACAGGGAATGACTTGAGCAGTCAAAAACCAACAGAAGGAGCCACAGAAGTTGAATCTGTCCAAAAATCAATTGACGCAGGTGCATTCTCACCATATACCTCTGTATTGAATTTCATTGTGATCAGTCAAGCAGCTTTTGAGATACTCGCCGCACAAGTAATGGCGTGTTGAAAACTAAAAAGGCCAACATGGGATACCACGGTAGCCAAATCCGTCTGAAAATCGACTGGTGCTGGCACATCCCTGCCAAGTACCTTTATACCAAATTTTATCATGATCTGCCAAGATAATTGATTGACAAGAAATGATAATGACTGACAGACAAGAAATGATAATGACAGACGGACTGACTGATGGACGAACAGACGGATGGGATGTCAATTATGTCCGACCACAAAAGCTTTTGTGGATGCAGAAAAATTCCATCACAACTCATGTCCATCACAAGAAACTTGCAGTTCAAAGACACCTGTGAGAAATACTTTAGGCAGCCATCAGGTGTCTCTGTCCACCAGGAGTCTGTAATTTCAATACTTTTTCAGTTTCATAATCTACGAATCTCAAAGTGTTTCCACGAATTCTTTCAGGCTGCTAAGCCAAGTAAATATTGGAAATTGTTTATGTGACTCCTCATACTTTTTATCAAAACGTACACACTCCACGCTGTACACTAGCAATATGGGCTTCTTTTGTTACTTTGCATATTTTTGGATATCTGCCAAGTGATTTTTTGGCGAGTTTTTGATGTTTTCTCAGAGGATATTGAGGTCTGTGGTTGGCTGAAAATACTCACTCATCAACATTTACGAGACAAAAACCACACCCACTTTTGGTGATTAGACAACCACACATTTTTATTTCAACTGCCGCCCCCCCCCCCATACAGAATCTTTGCAAGACCGAGTTTAATACGAATGGCTTGTTGTGCCTGTGTTGAGCACAGCGCAATACGACAGTCTCACTCTCTCAAAGATGCAACTTTGCCTCAGCAAAAGCAGAAACCAACCCTCTAGTCACAGCATGTTGGAAATGCCAATTAGTAAAAGCTGAAACCAACCCCCTAGGGGTAATACGACTCACATTAGTGAAAGTTTAGAATTTTTACTTTCCTGGTAAGCATGACTTGATTTCTCAGAATTGTCAGTTCACATTAAGCAAAAGCTTTCAATCGACTACCATTATTTCAGAACAAAAAACATTCTGATTATGTGAACAAAATGAGACAAATTGATGCAGATTATAAGTCATCCAGTAGTTAAGAATGTGGGAAAATTATGAATCTATACTAGACTTACTTGTGTGGCTGATGAAATGTTCGATTATTATCAAATAAGTCCAGTACAGCGGCCCGTTCCAACAAAACTGACTTAGCTAAGACAAATCTTAAATTTTAGTAAATTTTAAGATAACACTTAAATTTGTCTCGATACCGTTTCACGAAAGAGATCTTAAGTTTGAATTAAGTTTTTGATAAAAGTTTTGTCTTAATTTTAACTATCTTACCGGACATGGAAGTTTCAGAGTATGGAAGTTCAGACAAATCTTAGACTTAAGTCAGTTTCTTGGAACGGGCCCCTGATTTATAATTTTCCCTATAAAATGAGATAAATTTCAACCAGACACAAGAACAAAAGCAATTTTCCACAAAGACGGAAAAGTTCATGGAACTAGTCCTCTGTCTACATAACTCGGCAATAGACAAGAAAAGCCAATGTTTCTTTTTATAAACCAAAACCAAAAAACAATCAAATTCTTTCCCTGAGATCGAGTTAGTGCTCATATCATTCCACCATCGCTGGCCAGTCACCACGATGGTAAAGTGGTTGAACATGCCTTCTGAATGCCATGTTGTCTCCATTTCCAGTTTCTGCTCATACTAAATTGACAAAAGACAAAAAGTTAACAGAAATTGCTAATTAGCTTAACGGAGAAAACAGATGGATTCACGTTTCCTAAGAGTGGAAAATTTTAAAGGTCTCTAAACAATAATTATACTTGGAAGGCATCATTACCTGTCAGAAGAGTCGTCTACCAGTCTCTTCAGTCTAGACGTAACAGAAGGTTTGGATTTGGGTTTGGCCCTGGCCCTGTCAATCAAAAATCAACAATGGCTTTACCAACAGCAATGTATAGAGACTGGAGTCTATTTCAGATCAGTTTCATGACAGCAATGAGCAAGTTGTAATTCTGTGTACCAGTACCTTTCGACAACTGGTTTCTACACAACCTTCGAAGCCATTTCAACAAATCTATGATTAAAATTTTGAAAACCTCATCCTGCAACAAATCATTGAAGGATGGGAATTTCATCTACAGTACTGCTGCATTGTGGGACAGTTGTTGACTTGAGCACACCAGAATTGAAACATGGCCCCACTTTAACACGCTTTTTGGGGCGAGTAGGACAAAGTAACAAGCATAAAGAATGAGCCTCCAAAGGCATAGAATAAACACATAGATTACCAAATCTTTTGAGCGAAAGATTCTCGAGGCATGTGCCACTTGATCACACTGAAGGTTACACAGTCCACAGGTTATCTGCGATGTCAACAAATGTTTGCGAGATGACAACCGTCTCAATATGTATTGCAAAGACGGAAGCACCGTGGCTGAAATCCCCGAATTGAAAAACAATTGCTGAGTAAAACATCCATGCTACTGTAGAATCTGCTTTTGGAAATGGTCCCCAACAGCAGGTGTCAATCAAAGAGTTCACAATCGCGAGTTGATATGCCCCTCTTAGAAATGTCGATGGAATGAAAATTCATAGAGTCTGAGTCTACTTAATACATTCATTGTACATTCCTTGACACTGAACTCAATCTAACCTGTTTTTAGCTCTGGCCGCTTTTTCTTCATTTTTTTTCAACTTTCGTTTCTGTTTCGCCAAGTCCTTCAGTTTGTTCCTTCGACTGTTGTCTTTGGAAGGAACAACTACGTCATCTTCAGAATTTGGGTCAAGCACATTGGCCAATCGCACAAGGTTCAAGGGGTCGAGGTCCACAGGAATTCGCCAAAATCTTTCCTGCAATGTAAGTTTGCAGGGTGTACAGTGAAATCAAGTTTGGCGAATCTGAATCTAATTAGTGATCTCCAAAGTAATTCTACTAGTTGTATAATTGCATTTCTGGAGTAATTAAGAAAATTGAATACAACTCACATATTGCTTCAATAAAAAGGCACCAGGCAAATCTGCGTGACGGAACTTTTGAATTGATTTTATAAATGTATCATTAATCAAGTACCTAAAGCCTTAGAGAATAAAATTTACAAGAAAAATTATTTCAACCATACAATGTGCCTTGCCAAACCATAACTGACAAAGTGTTCAAGAATATGAACGTTAAATTTGCCAATACGATTTGAGGTTACATCTACTCCTAATTACCGGTATAATGTTACCGTCTTATTGAAAGATCTAAGTTAATAGCGACTGTCAACTCAGAAAAGTACATGTTTATTGAAAGTAGGCCTCGAGAAAAATCTATTTGTGTCATTCACAACATTGTGCTACTTATGGTCTAGCAAAAATGACATTTTAAGAGGTGCACTGACAGGGAAAAAGTTCATTCACAAGCATTCATCAAACTTTGTCTGATAACAATGCTCGTGTCTGAAACTTTCCATAACTGGCGTCAATGTTTTTTACTGCAAACATACATTCAGTGTTTAGCACTTTTCTACGAATAATACACGACTATTGATTTTAAATTTAACATATTAAAAGAATGAAAGCTCTAATAAAAAATCTAAAACAAGGTTTTCACATTAAGACATAGTGCTGTCTGAAAAATGATACACAATTAAACTTGGCTGACTTTTTCTTGATATGTCACGTACCAAAGTTTGGAGTCATGCTCTAACAGCAATTGCTGAAAAACCAAATTATATACCCACAGTTGAACACTCACTGCTTTGTTCTCGATTTATGTTCCAAACTACGCTTTACAGTTGTGACAATAACTAGAATGTATTCAAGATTCCTTCTTAACATTATTTTTTGCAAAATAACGCAAAGTGGAAAGAAGCTACATGTGTTAATGAGCAGTAGTTTCTATTTTCCACAACCAGTAAGAACATATTTACCCTTGACAGTTTCAACTCTACCAACCTTGTGGAACTAAATAATAAGCGTATTTAACAATGAAACAAGAAGCGAATTGTTCAAAGCCAATCCCATGATTCACTGCAAGTGTAGTTAAATGTAGGTCAGCAGGTCACCTTCGAGAGAGTCACAAACAACATTGTGTTAATCACGGAATAAATTACATGAAACTACACCGAGATATTTCGCAACAGTTGCGTGGCGATATATCAGAAATTGGGTAGGATTTGCTGCAATTTTATGAAGTGTTGTTGAATTCATGGTGGGTTTTCTAATTCAGACGACACCACGTTCAGTCCGCAATCTTCAACACAGGTCTTTAGCCGCTGTGGGACTGAGTTTGAACTTGAATGGAGCTGGAAATCGATTCTCACAAGCTATCAGCATACAGGAGAGCTTCATCTTGCATTCTGACAATTTTTTTCTCCGCCGTCTGAATTTTACACGGCATCAGAATGAATAAGGTTCATAACTTTGAAGCCACACTATAGACACTTGATTCATAAGGCCGACTGTGTGAGTTGTCAAACAACAGGGCTTTGCATGGTAGAAAAACTTTGGGAGGAGATTTGATTTGATCTACAAGCTCCATGTAATTAAACAACACGTGTTGGTGACAACCTTTTCAAAAGCTGCGTTTTCAACTAAAAAAGATCAATTGTTCGCACAAAATTGAATTTATTGAAATCCTCACAAAGTTCCCTGCATGCACAGACCGTATTTTAATACCATTTTTTGTAAAACAGAGTTACACGTAACCTTAAGCTGGGTAAAGGTCACCCAAGCGATACTGGTTTCTCCATACCTGTTCATTTGACGGCGGCGATATTCCAATCAACTTGAGGAGGTGCTGAAACTCTTTCTTCTCCATGGCGTCTTCATTGTCTTCAGTCAACGGAACAAGAGGAACGGGTTCACAAGTGTCTGAAAGTGTCAAACGATTAACTGCAAGAATAAATATTATTATTATTATCATAATTAACATATAAAAGAGTGAAGGAAACAAATTCTTCGTAAAAACCAGATTCCATTTCATAGACACGTGACGCCTGCATAACCAAGCAAGTGTAATTACATCTTTACAATGTATGCCAATATCTTGCGAAGACTTGCGACACCTTACGATTTATTTGTTCCATACGTCTGGTATTGTACGCAGCACATGTTCGTGAAAAGCCAGACCTTACGGAAACAAGTCCCCGGAGACACAAGTGAGCATCAAGAACCCTCATTACCTGCATCTGTACACTAGTCTTCCTAATTGCTTACATGTTACCCATGCCATTGAGAAGTGGCCAGTGTTCGAGACTTTTAAATTAAGGTTATGCAAGACCTTATTGACAAGTCTACGGATTTAGCCAAATATCCACAAAACTTTAGATAGTAACTCAGAAAAGCCACATATATTTTCCAAAAGTAAGCCTGGCCTGTGTGATTTTTGACATTTTATCAATTAGTTGTGTCACGTGACCACGTTTTTTATTCAGGAAAATTTAGCAAAAAGCAAGGTAGAGTGAAAACAAAGCACTGGTAACTAATAGGGTCAAATTTCATGATATGAATGTTCAACTGAAGATAAATCTCAATTTTTTTAAAGATCATTCGTTTTATGCAACTTCATTTTTTCACGAAAATCTCAGTTTTGATAGTCACTCATGTGAAAGTTTGATGTCTTAAAAACATTCCCAACAGTGTTTTGTAGAACATTGCATAATGCATAGAATTTGAACAGCCATTTCTGAGATGTGATTTTCCGTCAAGTTAGCCAAATTTGGGCATTTTACTCGAGTCATACATAACGTTAATGAGATGATAATAGGTATTATTACGAATATATCAGTTTTGTTTTATTTTGCTAATAACTGCTTTGTTCTGAAGTTGTAAGATAGTTCCCGTGCGACACATTACCCAGAGGACAAGAAAGGAAGTCAGTTAGTGAACGGGACTCTTACCACTAGGGCAAGTCGAACCTGGAAGATACCCTGTGAGCATGTTGTCAAATTTTCTAGAATAACTTGGGCTGAGACAGTTATAGAGAGTCGTAAAAAATTGTCATGTCCTGTTCCATGCCTTCATAAAAGCAAATGACGTGTTTTCAAAAACATAATGAAAGGTTTGAATTCAGAAATACTTAGGAAATCTTTTAATAAAGACAATAATTTTTAGCTCAATGAGCCAAACCATTCAACAGAAATTCAAAGTCAGAAAGACCACCTTGCTTGCAGAGCATCAAAGCAGAACACATGTTGCATTCCGTGGTTGCAAGGAACTCGTCAACTCGCCTAAAAGCAAGATCACACAAAGCCACGCGAGTATAGAACCAGTGTTTTGTGAGTCAGTATGATCCAGAAAATAGTAGTGCACAGTTTAGCAAAATGCCCACCACAACGATTGGTCGGTAGCATTGGAAAGTTGAATTGTGGGATAGAATTAATTGTTTCCACGCCATAAGCCAAGGTTCCTTGTCACAAGCGCCTAGCGAGTGTCTTGTTCCTACGTAACATAGTGGTTATGCAGTGTTGCATTTCTACATAATGTGCAGGGCTAGGTATCAGTAACAGACTCATACCTTCTTCCTCCCTATCTTCAGCAGTTCGTCTCAGACCCGTCTGCAACCACTTCACAGCAGATTCACAACCTTAATGGATGAAAATGACATGGTAGAAGTGATCTTAATCATACATCGATGAAACCTAATTGGCTGTGGTTGTGAACTGTACTCACAGCAAAAATTAAAGGAATCACCGTCTCAAGCGGGGAGTGAAGGAGTCTATTCATGTCTCAATCCATGGCTCCACTACCTTGAATAGAGACTGTGGGAGGTACCAACTTCACAGAATCTACAACCATGTTCTCATGACACCTAGTGGACATTCTCAGAGTGAACAAGATGGCGGATCACTATCGAAAGGCTCTCAGTGATTCCTTTGATGTTTTGCTGTGAGTACGGTTTATATCTTATTAAATCTCTATCAAGTTTAATGAGAAGTTCAGTCAGTAATTATCACTCGCTAACTCGTGAAATGTGATTCTGTGTCCATCAATGAATAATCATCTGGATATGAAAACGCCCAAAAGGTGGCACTAAGTTAACAAACAGTTGTTGTGTATCCAGTTCTTATGAAGTTGCTATAATTCGCCAGTATTCATTTGGAAAATGCACAAGATAGTTTATGAACCTTTTTGTTCATAAATATCAAATTAAAGCCTTTTAGGGCTGACATATAACAAGCTTTCTTAACAGAAAACAAACACGGTAAACTAGCTCTTACTAATAACAGAACCCAACATATTCAATAATGTAGAAATCAGCTATATGGACCAGAAAACACTATCGAATGTTTAAACAGTTTTGTTCAGTTTTGGATATAGCGCCAAACTGCCACTTACCTGTGTCTATCGCTGCCTTCAATGCTTGCTTCACAGAGCCACCTAGTGAGTCAGCTTTAGCACTCGATCCATCTCCAGTATCTTTTTCACTACCCTCCTTGTCACTAGAGGTCTCCATGTCAGATGCAGAGCTTTCCTCCATGTTGTCCAACACATCATCAATAGGGGTCTCTGTTGCTGTTCCTTCATCTTCACTCTCGCTTGCACTTGGGAGCAGAGGCTCATCTAAAACCATAAAATAAATTTCTGTAAAAATTTTTTAAGGTTATGAAGGACCATTTGAAAATGTCCAAATTTGATTAATTTTGGAATATTGTGCCTCAGAAATGGCAGATTGGATTCATACAAAATTTTCACATGCTATCCCACATGCTTTAAGCACTGTTCTCCAGTACACTGTTTGGAATTGTTTTTAAATCAATCCACTTTTTCGGGCTTTAATGATTTTTATTCCAAAACCTATAAGTGGATACCAAAAATTGAATTAAATGGTTTTTTACAAAAGTAAAAGTAATATAAAAGCATTTAATTTAGTAACATTATTGGTACCATGGTTTTGCTATGATTACACTTTTCTTTTTCTTTTTCCTTAATTTCACTAAAAAGACATGACCCAACCATAAGTAGATTAACATTAAGTCAAAAATCAGATTCTATAGGATTTCTATATCATGTAGATTTTGTCTTTAAGCAGATTTGTCTATTCACTTCTACATAACCTTAAGTTGTAGGCATTTGTGACAATGTTTGAGACTCAGACTGTTTTATAAGTTCCTTTGTCCAACATTGGTCGGATTTACGATAAAATTTCATTAATTTACGACACAATATGGTGGACATGTGAAATTTTTATTTTCTCATTTTTTTAATAAATGATGCATAGTGCCAAAATGCTGCTTCGCCATGTCAAGTTCAGTTCCATAGCTACCAACAGGCAATATTTTCAAAAATTGTGATCATTCACAAAATCCTTAGAAGACCAGGAAAAATGAAGAAATTGTATTATGTGGAATATAAATCGGTAAATAAAACAACAAGAATGGATCAGTTGAAATTTGAAATTTTCGGATGTAATAACTTCCTTTATCAACAAAATCAGTAAAATCAAATACAAAATGACAATTGACATTATAAGATATGGTGTAATGACACCATATCTTATATGATCCATTCTTGTTGTTTTATTACCGATTTATATTCTTCATTTCATGAAACAATAGTATCCTTGGGAGGATCTGGATCTGGATCGCCTTATTTAGTTTCAGATATATTTTCTACGTTATTAATGTGGCAATTATTTTGTCGGAAATCCATGACAAACCTGGAGTTCACTATAAGTGCCCAAGTAGTGACATAGTCTAGTGCAAGTACCCAGCAAAAGCAACTTGCACCACATTTTTTCAATGGGGCGCCACCTAGCAGTGGCGGCTGTACAGCAAATTTGTGACAAAAATGATAGCTAAAACTGCCATATTTCTATTTTTTCACAGGCTTACCATATTGTAGCAAACGCTCAAAATTTTACCAAATGTATGGTAATAGCTTCGCCATACAAACCATGCTAAAAAAGAAAATTTCCTTAAAAGTTATTTTTCTTGAGAAATTTGACAAAATGCAATTTCACCTGTCCGCAATATAGTGATCCAAGTGGAAGACTTTTTACCATAAATCGCTTTTTAAAATTGTGTCCAGATCACCCGTGAATAGGTCCTTTGCACACTTATAAGTAAGGTTGATTTTAAGAGATGTTGCTAATGCCATGGCGATAATTTGTCTGTGCAAAATAGGACTGACTACAGGTGAGATATGCAAGACTAGTGCTGTAGTAGCCCAAAGCCCACCGTATCAGCTCGAATACTGAAACGTAACTTACGGTGTGTAGGCACTATGTTCAAATGCCAAAGGGTGGTTGGCTGCGCCTACATGCGCCTACCCCCCACTACAGCACTGTGCAAGACAGACCTCATATGGGGTGACTGACCTTAGGGGAGACGATGACTGCTTGGTATTACTCATGTTGCCCAACTGCGAAATACACATGTGGGCTACTACCTTTTAGAGCCATAGTGAACCAGGTATTTCTGATACAAACTACACGGTGTTGCTGTATATTCCGATACGCGTTTTAATGTTTATAGTATCCCCAAATAGAAGTCCTGGAATATTTTCTAGGCCTATAATTTGAAAATGAACTAGACAATGTAGCCAAGGGGGTTTAAGGATGGGCGCCAACAGTATGTTGAACATAAGCTGAAATTGTGTTAAAATAAATTGTATCCTGTTACTGGGGGCTTTCGCAAAAATTACAGTATCCCGACTTTGCACGTTCTCTAGTGCACACGGCCCACCATAACTAAGAACCATGGGATGAGCGACAAGGCGAGACCTGACCAGAATGTTACACTATGATTAAGTTAGCACACTACACTTTGCTTTGGTAATATTTACACTCAGTCTGTTTAATATCAGAGATAGAAGCCATGTAAATACAGATACTTCTCAGAAAGAAAACTAATTTGCTTTTAAGGCAAATGTATTTTTACTGAAAAGATCTTTTAACTTGTAAGTTCAGGCTACCATGGCAACAGATTTTATGTGTTTTTACACTTCTGATACTTTGATGTACTTTTGTCAACACTGCTAAGACATATCAAAATAAACCCTTTATGCATTTAATAACAGATGAAAGCTTATAGTACATTGACTGGGGTTCTGTTTACATTGTTGTGATGTCTCAAACCATTCAAGTTTTATTGTGTGAAAAGTCAAACAGATCATTACAAATATAAGGAAATGGTTTGTTATTTTTATCCCTTTGACAGTCATAATGAAACACTCCCTTGTTTATTCAACAAACAGATCTAACTAAGCGTTCATATCTGTTACCATAATTTATCAGAGAATCATTTAATTGATTATTATTTTCCATCAGATTCGTTAAGTATATGAACTTCAGTTGACTTCTTCTCAATCTGCTTAAGTTGACACATGATCAGACATGTAATAATGAAACACAAATTATGTTAAGAAAATATTGTAAGACTACTAGTCGCACATTTTCAATAATGAATAAATGAATGAATGAATGAAAAGTGAACAAATGAATGAACAAATGAATGAACAAATGAATGAACAAATGAATGAACAAATGAATGAACGCAGGGCTCAATATACGTAAACAAGTAAATACTCGACAGTGTGAGTGGAAAAAGTAAAATATGAGTACAAAAATTAACGTCACTCGTATTAGTCATTCACAATCAAGCAGACGTCAGGCATTTCTTTTTGGTTACGAGCCTATGTGAAGTGCCAAATGTGCCGTCACTCGTACTTTCGAGCGGACATTTTCTGCTGTGTCAAATGCAAGAATGAGTGAGAGAAATTCAGAATCAATAAATTGGTGAACGTGTGATGCAATTGCCAGACAACCATTTAATAATATACAGTTCAGTAGTCTGTCCATATGATCAGATACGCCTGAGGGATCAATCTATATATTTTTATTACACAACCATTGAATCTTCAATCCTCTGCTTTTTTGTCTCTAATCAGATTAGCATTGTTCTCTCCGGCTTTGATATAGCGGCATCGTCTGCTAACGTTGACAGGCAGGGACTTATGGTTTCAGCCACCCAATTGGTCAGATCGCAAATAGCACGATATTCCATGGCCTGACTGCTTCCTATTAACACCTAAATATATATTACATAACACATGCCGTAACTGTGGGTTACATGACATGCTTCACCCTCCTTTAAATCCGCTTGCATATCAGGGATCGCGTGAATTATTTTTAAGACATGCAATTACACACATCTTGAGCAGAAGATCATAACAAGACACTGTGTTAAAGAAGATAATTACTTGGTAAAATTTTATTGAATTAATAAAAGAATATCACAATACAAAACTTGTTGTAACTATTAATAATATTATTTGCTTATATTGACAAAATACTCCATGTTTTGCAACCACGTCATCCCACAACTATGGTGAAATGGAGATTATCCAGCTGCTGCTGCCACTACGGGTGGCCGGCACCAAATTGCTGACTCACCAACATGGCTTCAATTGGAGGATCACAGAGAAGAGCCCGCAGTTGTTGCAGTCTTCAGCAGAGAGTGTAGAAATTGGCCTGAGGGTGATGTGTCGCCAAATGTTTTGGGAGCCTTAATGGCTCCTATCTGTCAGGATACCAACCGGGCTGGCTAGATATACCTGATCCACCAGAATCATCTGACAATTGCAGAAGGATGTGGCTGACATGACGCTTACACGAGCAGCACACGTATCGAGTTCGAGGCAGTCCAACAAGCTCTCCTGTGCCACATAATGATTCTTAGAGTGGTTAGACCGACAGTGAGTTGGACGCCAAAAACAGGCTAAAACCCAATTAAAAAATTGCCACTACGAGGTGTACACAATGTGTTGTCGCCTCGTTAATAGAAGCCCATTGGCTAAAATTCATAAAAGTCCATCAAGAAACTCCAAAGATATAGAGGATAACAGAAAAAAATGGCACAGCAGGAGTCTGATCCGTGTGAATGCCATCGCCATCTCTTGTCACTTTCATGTGAATACACTTGCCAAATTTAACAAAGATACAGCAGAGGGTTTATGAGATATAGCCACGGATGCAAAGTAAACAAAACTGCAACAAGGAGGAGCCACAGTAGTTTGAGCACTGTTCAAAAAT
>NMRA01000333.1:251200-310137 GCA_002633005.1 Phoronis australis
ATGCTAACACTCTAACACATATGTCTGCAAACATGTGGTGGCAGAATGATCTAACCGATTGACATGAATAAACAAAACAAAGAGCATTGTTTTTAGAGTGCTACAAAAGGGTGTGCAGCTATGGCTTGACACATGACTTGTTCCTAGCGCAAGTAGATGACGCCACGTAAACCAAACGACGTACAAGCACGAAAATAATTTCCACCCGGGTGAAAATAATTTTCACCTGGGTTTAAATAATTTCCACCCGGGTGAAAATAATTTCCACCTAGGTTGAAATAGTTTCCACCTGGATGAAAATAATTTCCACCTAGGTTGAAATAGTTTCCACCCGGGTGAAAAGTTTCCACCTAGGTTGAAATAATTTCCACCCGGGTTGATATAATTTCCACCTAGGTTGAAATAATTTCCACCCGGGTGAAAATAGTTTCCACCTAGGTTGAAATAATTTCCACCCGGGTGGAAATAATTTCCACCTAGGTTGAAATAATTTCCACCCGGGTGAAAATAATTTCCACCCACGTGAAAATAATTTCCACCTAGGTTGAAATAATTTCCACCCGAGTGAAAATAATTTCCACCTAGGTTGAAATAATTTCCACCTAGGTTGAAATAGTTTCCACCCTGGTGAAAATAGTTTCCACCCAGGTGAAAATAGTTTCCACTCAGGTGAAAATAGTTTCCAACCAGGTGAAAATAGTTTCCACCTAGGTTGAATTATTTCCACCTAGGTGGAAAATGAAAAATGAAAAAATATTTAAACAAAAGTAGAGATGATACTTTAGGGCCACCGTAGGAATGTTTTAAATAACTCAACTTCTGGAATAATGTATGTTAACAAGTCTACTTTCAAGAATTAAACACTCCCACTAGAGGGAGCAATACTACTAAACTTATATAGCTTCTTGGGGGTGCAAAGCCAGTTGTCCAAAAAGGAATCGGTCTTCTCATTAATAAACTTATTTGTTAAACTCCATGAACATCCATCAAGCCCTTTACAGTCCCATCATCAACAAAAGTATACAAGCCAAGTTCCCCAACTACTTTTACATTGACAGTTATGATGGCCGTTGCAATCTCCTCACAATTAGAACACGTAAACCAAATTTTGTAAGATTTATCAAAAAATGTGGTAGATATTGCGGCAAAGACAAAAAATGAATTTGCAGCTAGAAGACCCCAGTAGTGGAAGCCATCCAACAATCAACGTCAGCGGCTGTATGCCCTCATCCCCACAGGCACCCATCTTTAAGCGGTTGGGCAGACAGGCGGGGAGGAAGACCCAGAACTGATGCATAAATTAAGATAATGGCCACTAGAGGGCACAGAGTACCTTGAAACCATCGGGAAACGAGAAGTTGTTGTCTCCTAATAGTAGAAACCCATATGCCAAATTTCATGAAAATAACTCGCATCTGAGGTTTTAATAAGAAAATTAAAGTGAATTGCTGAAAAGCACCCACAACTGCACTGCATATGGTAAGCTTCTACAGGTGATAATTAAAATCACAAAATTGGCCACTAGGTGGCACAGAGTACGTCGAATCTGTCTAAAAGCGTTGTCTTCTCTCTTATATAGAAAACGCTGTGTTTCATGATCAAAAGATACACAGGCAAATAAGAAAACTAAAATTGCCACTACTAAAGGCACAGTCAGATTCATCACAGTTTTTGCCAGCCTTTGTTGCCTTCATAGGAAAACATGAGACAGATTTCTCTAAGGTCCTCCAAAGGATTAAGGAGATACATCCATGGACAAAAAAATTCTATCAGGAGGCGCCACATCAGTCGCACCAGTCCAAAAATCGACATGTCATTGAGCAACAGTTTGGCAAATAAAGTGACGGACGGTAAAAAAACGGATTTGAAAATAATAGTTTGGTTGCTTTAATTGTTAGCCTGCCTCACAATTTCCAATTCATTTAAGCCAGAAAAGAGAATTTTTCACCAGACATCAGGTTGTTTTAATTATATTTATTCACGTTATACTTATAAATCTCTGGTATCATAGGCTTATATTAGGTACACTAGATGTCACCAAAACACAACCTATGTGAAAATCATTTTGGTTTTAAAATTACACCCCCTGACAACTGAGCAAATTTATTTTCGAGGATCAATATCAATTAAGACTGTTTATTCACGTGGTCACACAAGGCTCAGCTTTGTCCTCGAAAACAGAGCTTTGTAACCAAGAGTATTTGCACGCACGGCTAATTAGACGGGAGAACAGCTTTGCAATGGTATGAACTAATCACGTCTCTACTGATTGGAATAACATTACCATAGATAACGAGGCGCGGAGAGGGATTTAGACACTTTCAAAGCGCTAACATGCGGCGGTCACTTTCAAGGAAACTTAAAACAGCAGCGCTTTCAAAGCTGGTGTCTACGACAGGCTTAATGGAGATGGATTAAATCCAAAAGAGATTGCTAATGATGCGTTTTGTTGCCAACTGAAAGTTTTGTAACATATATGATTACTCTGAGAAAACGACAGATTTGGGCTGGACAGTGCATTAACTGAACAGCCAATCAATGCATTGATGCCGCGGTTTAATTAACGGTGACATTTTACAAGGAGAGTAAAGACCAAAACAAGCTTTCAATGACCAAGTATCACTGAGGTAAGTACTGGAGAGTTTTGTGTCAACAGAGTTTTGGATAACACAACACTGCCAAAAATTGATCAATGTTTTTCGATGATTTGCAAAAAATGATGACTACCTTTTAGCTAAGCAAGTGGTTTTCTAAAAACTCACTTAAATTTAGACAGTTACTGTATACCATACTAAGACCATTAATTGCATACTATGGAAGCTAGAAGTTATCCAATGTAGCCTGTGAAGTTAGAAGTTCACTGTTGCACCCCTTATTCTTTAACCATGTAGGACCATAGAAAAATGCCCAGATTTGTTTAAGGTTGGAATATACCAACTCAGAAATAGCTGACCATATTCATAGGAAATCTGTTACACTTTACGCTTTCCTCTCTAAACAGGTCATGAATTGTTTTTAAGTCGATACATTTCTGCAAGACCAGCAATCAAATGAACAAAAGTTGCATGAAATGAAAAAACAATTGGGAAAACTGCAACAATGTTTTTGAGATTCCATTCTCAGCAATGATATTGGTGCCAATGCAGATTGGTATTAAGTCAACAATCAAATTCTAGTCTTTCTACTTTTAGGAAATATATACTAGTGCTGAGCCAAAATCTATAATTTTGACTAAACAGATTTGTTGATAACCATAATGACTTCAGTGTCATCCACATCCTGATTTGAACAGTCATGGTAATGAACTTTGCTATGATGGGTTTAGCTCACCTGCGTCGAGTTAGAAAAGGTAATGGAATAAGCAAATTATGACATTTAAATGCGTGGGACCACCATAACTAAATATTGTCTCAACACTTGCAATTATGTAATAGACTTTTCATTATTCATGAATTTTGTAATCTCTTTTAATTTGAATTTTATTTGTCCTGGAAAACACTCAGGTTTTTCATAATGACATTTGTAAACATTGTCGAAGTTTCCTCGGAATCTTGTTCTTGCTTAAGGTATCATTTAAAGAAGGATTATTGTGGCCTCCCATCCCACCAACCTATCTTGAGTCGGAAAAATTAGAATAAACAAGATATTCTACAGTCAAACGTGAAATAGGAATCGTTTTGAAAAACACAGAACTATATAATTTAAATCGTTAAAAATACACACCCCTGTGCTTCAACTAGTTTTATCACTTGTAAGACATTTCTAACATTGGAATTTCTGTAAATTAATAAACAATTCACTGTCAGCATCAATTTTATATAAAAAAGAAATTAGGCATCATTCCATGCCACCAGGCCTTTTGCATACACCGAACTCAAAGAATCTTAGTCTTACTTGTTTTGGAAAAGCGTGACATAGTGTTCAAAGAGCAGACTATTAGTTTGGAATAAATTAGTTTGTGATTAAGCTTGTTTCGGGTTGCCTTAAAGACGTAATAAACCGGCATTTCAGACCACTTAGCAAAATAAAACCACTTTTAACTTGTTTCTTACACGAGAAGTGTTTCTGGTCGTGTAATAAACGGCACTTGATTATTGCTCAAAACAATGTTCAGTGAATAAAATGACCAACCATAATGAACCAATGTGTAGAGTCTTTATTTAAACAATAGCAGTTCTTTCCAAGCCCGAAAATCCCTTCTAATCTGACATTTGAGACCTATTTCATTATGGTGTGCACTCTGAAGCTTGCCTCAGCACATAGAATGACCCACAAGGACAAGCCAAAGTGATATGCCTGGCCTCAGCTCTTTCCAAGCCCAGAAGCCACCACTAATTTGAGTAAAGAAGCAGTAAGCGATGACCTACTTCGTAACGCTAAGTGGTCTAAATCAAAAGTTAATGTTTTGAAGGAAGGTGGGCTTATAGCACCTGTAAACAAGAAAGGAGTGGACAAAGTATCTTTAAGAGAAGTGAAAAATGGATTTGGGGATACATGAATACAGACTGGGGGTTTTAAGCGTAAATATTACTCAAGTTATGTAGTTTATCAACAAGTCTGTATACTTAGCCATATATCCACAAACTATATGGATGTCAACTTGGTAAAAGTGTTTTTTTCTGAACGTAAAAGGTATATAGAAATTGATTTTTGACTTATCACCAATCTCTCAGTAATTGGGTCACAGGACCTCATCTTTGTTGTAGAATTTAGCAAAACAGAAAGGTATATTCATAGTAAAACCACATTAGCAATAAAATAATGACATTTCGTTTGATATATATGTTGAAGATGAAATCTCAAAACCACTGTAGCAATTTCCTGAATTTTCATTTCATTTTACGTTTTAGGCAAAACCATCATCAGAGTCCTAGTTTTGATAACCCCTCATGCAAAAGTGAAACATTTTAAAAACAATTCAATGAAGATTATAAGTTATCCAAAATTTGGAACAGCCTGATTACCACGCCACCTAGCGTCCAATAACTTTGGAAGATGGCTGCTGATAGGAGCCAGAACTGTCAAGTTCTTACTGGTTATGAAAAAAATACTACCAATCTTATGAAACTATTCAGAGAAATTCCAAACAGCATTTTGAAAAATAGAGCTAGAAGTTTCCAGAAGTTTCATATGAATTTGATCAGCCATTCCTGACATTTGACGTTGTGAAATTAGACAAATTTGAGTCCTAAAAATGTAATAATGTAATACATCAGAAAGTTAAGTTTTTTATCTTCTTCACCAGAAATACAGGATGTCCCATAAGTCTACTCACTATATAGTATAATTGCAAAAAAATTCAAATTCATTTCCTGTAGATCAGACTTTGCACCCCGGCCAACATTTTTGTTACATCTCACCCACATATGCTCTGTATGTAAGGCAAACAAATGACTGTCCTGGACAAAAAAATCATTGCCAATGGCTATTGCAGAAAACAAAAAAAAAAAACTCAAGGAAGTGCAAAGGCAATAACCATCAATCACCTTCCCAAATTAATCAGCAATGTATTGATTTAATCATTTCTTAGCTAATTTAAACCAGTAATCTAGTTCCTAAGTCAATAAACATGGCAGTTTTTGTCATTTGAAGTGTACCTCCCCCATGTTAAGAATGGTTTACTTATAATAATTCTTCGCATGTCTTCAAATGTTTGGTAAAATTGTGCGAAGTTGTGTAATGAGCCTTTGAAATATTTGCTTATTAGATTTTTTCTTTTCTGAACTGAACAATTTCTTCACTTCAAAAATTGGGAAAATAAGCAAAAATTCTCAGCTAATCCTGAGCAAGCTCATTTGATAGAATGTCCATGTGCCGCTACCGTAGGTTACTTGATCTGATAACACAAGATTGTGCAAATTATTTCCCTCCCAATCCGACCAATGTTGAAATGTTTTTTACTGAGCCTGAAGCCATGCAGACACATGCATTGAAAGTTAAATTTCTTGGCACCACTGACTTCATTGCACGCCGTACTTATTTTTATAAAACGAAAAACATCTTGACCGATTTCCATTGGCTGATACTTGGAACATCACTCATATCTTGGCAACACACTTTTTAACCAACCATGAAGCATAATATTTTTACACTAAATTCCAGATGAACGATTAACATAATCTCAATGTTATGTTTTCACAGCAAATATACTCGGTAAAGTTTTCCTGGCTTGTCACCAAAGAAAGAATACACTGAACGTTGGCTGCACATACTGTCAAACGCCAGCGCTAATGTGAAAATTTTTACATGTACTGTAATATTTACCTGTGCTAGATCAAGAACAGTAGAGATTGCATAGTTTGGTTGGTTACAAAGTGAACTTGGAATGTCAGAATAAACGTGGAATTCTTAGTTCGTTCATGCTACCTCAAGAATAAGCAAATGGCTGGCTTGTAGGATTTATTAACATACAAATTCATTATGTATCTAATGAAAGGTTCAGTTAGACTTTGTTCATGCTTGAAAGCTTACAAACCTCCGCTTTTATTTAAGCTCATGATTGGTTGATTAACCCTTAACTTCCAAGATGATGCGTACCAAACCTTCAGAACAAGTATGATTTCAGTTCTAACACATTCAGAGTATTGGACTAGATGTCTATGGATTTTTTAAGTGCACAAAACAAAAGCCATATTTTGAATGTAATGAGTGAGAGGTGAGATAGAAACCACTAAATCGTCAAGATGTGAATGACTATCAGCAGAGTCTCAAAGTTTGGTGAGATCCCCAGAGTAGTACAGTTATTTCAAGACATAGTTTGTGCAGAAAATTGGTTGCACAAGCTTATCTTTGTATACCTACATGAGAACGCTACACAGAAACTGACAAACATTGTATTGAATGAGCACGATTCTTAGGGCCCAGATGGAACAGTAGCAATGCCACGTCACCACACGTCACATTGCCATTGTTGAATAATGCTATGATGTCAGGCAACAGAGTTATCCAGTGGATAAGTTTTAAAGGTTTATTATGCAACCTAGCCCTTCTGGTAAACTAAATTTCTTTGTATTTTCCTGCTGTATTGGTGCCAAAATATTGACAAAGTTAGGCTTTTTTCTACAAATTTTGGTAACTTTTTTAAAACGGTATATCGGGGCAAAAAATATTGATAAAATCATTTAGCAACAAAATAAAAAAATGAGCTGTAATATTGAAGATCAGCAACACATCCCAATTTATGAAATTTCACTACTTTTAAATTTTTTTATCTAGGAAAAGACAGTTCATTCTAACAAATGTATTTAACCCACGTTAAATGTTTGTACAAGACGCGTGAAATTGCCAGCCACAAACAACGGAACACCTTTGCCCCATACCTAATGAATCAAATGTTATCGAGATAGTCTTCGCCAATACTTAAGTCACGTAAACGTAAATGACACTTTAACCTCTGATATCAGCATTTTAAGTAATTTATATGTAAAAGAAGCAATTTGCAGATACAGCTAACAACTGTGATAAATGATTAGTGAGAGAAAGGTAAGGCTCATTTACTTTGAACTTTTCACACCTGAGAAAGTCAATCAAGTGTTTCAGAATTTTCTTCTGTTTGGAAACAGAACAATGATTAATGCAAGCCTAAGTATCGGATTACTTAATCTATCATAAAAAACATTACAGAGTAAAAAAAACACCTCAATTCCAGCATAAATGTTGGAAAGTTAAATGGATTTTCATTTTTTACCTAGTATTTCTCGCCCAGAAACTATTCAACCTGTCGTTACACTATCGCCATTCACCCTGGGATCAGGTTGACAAGTGCTTTCACGATCCAAGGGATAAAAGCTATTAACTTCATGAAAAATCTGAAATTTCCAGTGTCCAAACAATCCCTCAGCATTCAAGTACATGTGTCAATTTTGCCATTTACTTATCTGAGAGAAAGCTGCATTTTACTGTAGTATCCGAAAAGAGCGCAATTTAAAAATCAAAACGTCTACTCTAGCTATTTCACGACAAACTCAGGGTGTATGGGTTGTGCATGCTCTACTCGAAACTTCAAATCAATGTTTTGAACTTTTTAACTTTCTTACAATACTGCAAGGGGTGACCACAGCAACCTGACAGAGGTCGTTTTGCGATAGAAATAACACCTGGAATTATATTTCCGTCCTCCCAGAAACGTATGATCAGCCTATCTTCAAGTCCAGGCCTTTATGCAGCGTATGTCCTAATCTGGACGCCCTGGCAAGGAAGCCCAATGTATAATTTGGACACCTACTGTCAATAGGAACCTTTCAAATTTGGACTCACACATTGTAATGAATACTAGGAAGCCTCTGAAGGCTCACTGTGGGGGCTCTTTTTTCAAAGCAGGAAGAAATATACAATGCATATACAAAGTATATGCATTGTTGCTATTTTGGCACTTGATTGACAGCATTGTAAAAGTCTTGGTCTACACAGTTTTTTTTAGTAAAAATGTTCACCATAGAAGACTGTTTTATAAACTTAAATGTAAAAACTTTGATCTATGCATGTTTTTGTAAAAAAATCTGTGTGTTTGGGGGTATTGCTGGGGGTTGGGGGTTACGCGTCGGAATGATGGACGCCCTGGAATATTGGGAACCCCATTTTGGACACCCTATTTTCAAAATCCTGGATAAAGGCCTGTTAACCACAATTAAAATTCTTAAAAATACATTTTTTCAATTATCAAAACCAGATTACATAAGTTAGAATCATACGGAAAATTCCTGGTTTTCTTTTATAAGCATACATCCAAACATTGGTGATGGAGTAAAAAAATTCCTCGTTTATTTTTGTAGGGATATTACAGAAAATAAAATTCCGCTTTTTGGTCAAACACTGTTTTCCACAGTAGCTAACACTCAGCGCGCACCTTTCTGTAAAACGAATAATTGTTTACAAACATCACCTCATACTACTTACTCTGTTCTTACTCAGTGGGAGCCCCCATGAGGTCCAGAAGACCTCATGCAGGCTTTGCACCTTTATACTTAATTAATTATATATAAAATTACCCTTTGGCTCTAGGTTTGCAGCCAAGCAGGTTTGCGATTCCCGAGAGACCACCTGCCATTGATTTGAAGCCCTCAACTTTAGAAAAACCAATCTTATAAAAATTGACAGCTATTTGACATCCTTTTTACTTCCTAATGCCTTGAATCATTTTTCATGGTGAAATGGAAAGGTTTTAGACATGTTTTCTGTGGTCGAGTAACTCGTAAATAATTTCCGCTCTTTCCGCTCTAGACAGAGCGTACAAGGAAATGACTGTAATATACACACTCTCCTCTGAAGTAGACACTCAACAACAGCAACTAGTTATCAACAAACAGCCTTATCACTTAGGTGCCCTGCAACTGACAGAATTCTTATTGCAGCTTTTCAAGCACCAGGGGATTGACCGACAAGAAGAAAAAAGACTTAATGAACAGGATCTCCAAGAACACAAAAGATCTGAAATATAACCCAATTGCCTTCGGTGTTGGATCCAGGATAGCAGCTGATATAAACGTCACAGTCAGCACCCGACAGGGTTCCTGTTACCAAGACAACGCAGAGGAAATAGGAAACGGCTTCACTTAAACTTAAGATTTACATTCTTGAGTGTGTGCCGAGTTTAAGTAAAAACCCCTCAGCAACGATATACACTTGCGATGGGCGTCGTAGAGGAAACGTCGGATACGGAGTTAATTCGCGTTGCATTTTGCAGGAATTTGCAAATATCAGGAACCATTCTAGACTCACTGGCGATCATTGCTAATTTGTTCGCCCTTCTCGTACTCGCATCAGTCAAACACAAGAAATCGCAAATCATATTTCTATTCAGTCTTGCCATGTCAAACCTGATTTATCCTGTAGCAGACATGGCTTTCATGTTTACCTTGGAATTTGAGTGCAAAGGAGAATACAGGAATGGTTCGTTTAACCATCACCCAGAGTGGAATACAACAACCAATATCATAGGCTACATGAGTCTAAAAAGCATTCATGACACTGCTGTCTCGGCTACACTATATATATCATTTGCAATGACTATGGACCGTCTGGTGGCCATTTTGAAACCGCTTCGTTATGGACAAATTGTCACAAAGCGCAAGATTTACCTAACAACAGCGATTTGCTGGTGTCTCGCCCTGTTGGGCTTTCTCTCAATGATACAGACCATCACCACAGGACCTCTGCCGACATGGGAGGACAGATATATCCCTTTCATTAAAGCATATTCAATATTTACGTACACTTTCACATTTTTTCTTCTACTTATTCTCATCATCACCTACTCATACCTATTTCGTCAAATCCGAAAAGCACATAGTTTTGCCAAAGCAACCAATCAAAACATTCATGACAAATACAAGGGAACTGTCACAGTGTTCATTATCGTCTGCTCATTTGCCGTCTGCTGGATTCCAGCAAATGTGTTCGATATTTACCACTACTCCATGTCCCAGGAGGAAATTCGTAAAAACTACCAAACCATTGCCACGATCTACTTGGTTTTGCGATCAATATTTCGCCTGAACGCCATATTGGATCCCATTACCTACGTGAGTCTTAACAAGCATATTCGGCAATCAACATTGTTCAAGTTGTTTTGGAAAGAGCTCGGTAAGGACACAACACAGCTGTCGTATGAATATAAATATGTCCGAGGTGATACCTCACAGCATGAGGTTGTCAAAGGCAGCTTTAAAGAAAAGACGTGTCGCCGTGACTACGTGTGACTACTCAAGAAGAAAATGATATTTCAGGAAAAAATTCCAATTCGAGGAGTTTTTAAAACCACTATTGGAAAACTTCATAATCTTTATTGTGATAAACAATTGCAGTTTGAACGCTGCGTGATTGTGTTGTGAGCTTTTGTCAATCAATGCATGAATGTAGCATGTGACTTACGTTAGATGTGAAAGTAGCGCACTCTGTAGCTGACATATCGTGCACATGTGACACTGCTAACCTCCATATTGATAAATAACAAATTTGAATTCAACCATTGTTGTGAATGATTTCAGCTAGACAATTGCGCTGTCGATAACCGTGTTGAACAACTCAAAATTCATATACGTCATGAGTTTTGTGCCTCAATAAACAAATCAGGGTATTTCATCTATGGTGCTGCAGCAAATTTCTGAATGTATTGCGGGCAGCAGTGGGCTCGTAAACAATACGACGAAAAGCAACACTTGTCACATAAAATCTGCCAAATAGATAGCACAAATTATAAACCAAGTCACAGGTCCACAAATTATCTGTGATTTCACCCGATGTTTACAAGACGACAACAATTCCATAACGCATTTAAAAAATGACAGCAGCGCTGTAGACGAAATCCTTCCAAACTGAAACAAGTTTTTGGATGAAAGGGCGTTGGATTTTTATGACTGGAATGCTTGTTTAAGTATCCCTAATGCAACACAGCATGGGGTCATTCAGCCTTGAATTTCCTTTTGTTGAAATGACAATGAACAAATTTAATCTCAAAAATTTAATTTCATTACTAATCGTCTACTAGTGTCAATCTATCATACTTTGCAGGAAGATAAATTTAAACAATCCCTAGGATTCATTGTGTGACTTAGGTCGTAAAAGATTCTGTAATAGGATTTTTACTTCAGTCCTGATAAATACCATAGAACATGTGGACACACTCTGGTCACAATGTTGCATGATGCAACGTGCATAACAGCTTGTCATCTAAACCAGGAAAACAAGAGTTGACACACATTAAGAGGAATTTGCAGGCTAATTCCTTATCTCAGTGATTACTTGGTCAAATTAGTTAAAAACACAAGATATAGCAACGATGTGAATATGAAGTAGATTGAAAATTGCCAAATGTTTTTAAGAACGAATTTCATGACGAAATTGATCCACCACAAATCACTGGATCGTGTCCAGTGAGTGCCGTTACGTGGTGCTGGGGAATAACACTGCATGATGTGAGCCCGCGAGGTACGTCATTAGTGCAAAGGTCACCTATATTGCAGAATTTTTTGTTTTCACATTTACAAACTGTTAATGAATACAACTGCACTATGTTTAGCGTAGATAATGTTAAAATAGCAATGTCGTTTAGTTCCTGCTATACATTAGCATACTTTGGAGCATGCAAATACAACTTTAAGAAAGATGGTGCTTTTAAGTCTGTTCGGTCAAAAAAGCAAGTGATTCTGGTCTAGAGCTTCTTAAAAATTAAAACCTTGTTTTCAAGTGTCAGTGGGGATTTTAAAAAAAATGATAAGGGCGGGTGCTATTTTATTGAGGCAAAAGTTTCAAAATGAGTCTGTGCGCATATCAGAACCAGCTCATTTGTTTGTTTTGGACTTACTATAATGAATGTGACAATCATGTGCATCATTGTTTGTTTTGTATTAACACTATGACGTAAACCAGACATCATATTAATTAAAGTAGAAAAATCCGGGGTTCATTGCGTTGCTTAACAAAATTACAGCTTGCAAAGACTTCGCAAAAATTCTGCAATTTGGGACAGCCTCTAGAATTTGGGTCTTGGAAACTCGTGCAAAAAATGACTTCTCTTGATTCTGAAATTTGGGACTAGGGCGATTTTGGCATTCACCTTATTTTTGAAATTTTGGACAATATGCTTTCAATCTACAAAGTGCTGGTAATTTTGCTGTCTTTCTGGTGATTCTTGAATTTAGGGCTGTTAATGCAGCTTAGTCTAGAATTTGGGGCAACCTCTGCCTTGAGCAATTTCACTATGTACCAAATTGGAGATTTTTTACTGTAACAAGCAAAACTTCAGAATTAAACAAAAACAAAGTTTTCCCTGTTGCTCAGCTCGTGCTGTATCACTACAGTCCTCAATCACTATGGCAACGCTTTCCACTTGTTTTCAGAACCAATTTAGTATGATATTCTTACAACGCATTATTAAATGTTTACAAAATAACCAGAATTAAAAATGGAATTTTCAAACTAATTTATGAATTTACAAAACGGGCACCACCGTCTGAACGACAACAAACTTTCTTTTTCATAAATGGTCAGTAAAAACATGCAGGACTGTAATTTTAAGAATCTTCTTATTTCACTGGTAATTTTCAATTGATGAATTTCTAACGTGTGTTCTAAACTAGCGAAATAACGGAATCAGAGAATTTACAGCAGACATTGAAGTGAAGAGAGACATACAGACAGCTTCACTTTCATCCATGCACACGCATAGAGGGAATTAATCATCTCTCAGCTGACGTCAATAGTTACGCTTCATTCCACAAAGGGGTGGACAATACCGCAGAGTGATCGACAAAATTATGTCCGTAGACTACCCAAGCATTCCATCACAAAGTAATTGAGACCACCACAACTGTTGAATTTTCCCCATTGGGAACGCAGCTTCAAAGATTTTATGGTGATGTGAGTTGAACTGTAATCAGTACTTTGCTAAATGGTTAGGTTGAGAAAGTTTGCCTTGCCACCAAACAGGAAGTGAGGAGAGCACCTTTGAAAATTGAGAAGCGCTACGCCTTTAGATTCTTATTTCAATCATAATATCCCCCGTCTACATTGTGTTTACTTCCTCCCAATGTAAAAACATTTGATTTTAAGATTATGTGGGTCCTTATCAATAAGTTTGTGTATCTACGTAAATAACCACAAAACTATAGATTTTAACCCAGTAAAAGTATATTTCCAAAAGGAGGAAGGTTGCAGGATTCGATTTGACGTTTTACAAATCTGACATCAATTGGGTCATGCATTTTTTAGTAAAATTTAGCAAATAGGGAAGGTACATAGATTGCAGAACGATGGTATCAAAATCATGACCAAATTTTGTCTAAATATATTGTTTAAGATGAAATCTCAAAAAACACTAAACATTACAGTTTTCTAAATTCATCTCTTCGTTTTCATTTCATACATGTCACAAAAAACGTAAAAGTTCTATTTCTGATCGCCCCTCATGCAAAAGTGAATAATTTAAAAAAGCAATTCCTCATAGCATAAATTATGGTGCCAGAAAATCTCGTATAAATCCCATCAGTCATTTCTGGGATATGATGCTCCAAAATTTGCGAAATGTGGCAACTTTTCGAGGGCCCTACATGACCTTAATTAGTCACCTAAACACAACAATTTATCATATCTCATTCCTTATCCAGATAAGAAATTATTTCCAAATAGTAAGGACTAACAGTAATTGCTAAGACAGGATTTAATGAGATGGTAATATCAGCTTATTTGTATAATTACAAAACAGCCTATATGAAATCAAATTAAATAATTGAAATTCTATCTGAACATTTATTAATTACAAACCCCTCAACCCCCCGACAATCTATCTGAAAATGAATTACAGACCTGACATTCTACGTAAATATTAATTGCAAAACGACACCCTACCTGGAAATCTTTCCCCAAAACCACCGATCATTCTCTGAAACTCATTTCTGAGACACTACAACATTACACATTTGAGGGAGAGTTAGAAATCTAATACCTGACAAAAATCCGTCTACAGTTTCATTCTCATGATGAACACTAGTTGGTTTTCAGATCTTTGTGAAATCACCATTGCCTCATTATGACTGAACCCGATAATAATGAAGACAAAGTAAATGAGAGCGCCTGAAAGAGGCTATAGGATGCGACACTCATAGAACAGGCTAGTTAACTTACTGGCTGCAAATAAACTTTGTTATTTTCATTGGCTTACCCTCATATTTGTCCCACACACTTCTCTTCCTCCCTTTACCACCCCCTCTCTTCTTGTGCACCTCTTTCTTATCCTGTATCAACCCCAGCTCTAGGAGTTTCTTAGAAACCACCTGCTTAGAGCGCGGAGTGGTCAGTCGGCTTGTGATGTCACCAAGGGGATCTAAAGAAATATAAATAGATTTAGGAGAATGTCGAGAAATGTTCCGACATCAAGAGCACCAAATGGCAATAAAGGTCAGAGCAGATGGAGAGCTACACACCTTGAATGGAAATGATCTCAGGTCACGTGTTCACCAATGAACTGTGAGGATTTTGTCTCGCAAGATGGTGAGGCGAATGTCTCATTTGTTGGATTTTTTTTGTCGCGCATGAGGTGAGTGAATGGCTTAGCCGATTACCTTTTGTAGACAACGAAAATTAATTAATGCATCACCGGAAAACAACAAATCCTTCTCGCTCCGCCATTGTAATCATTTACTACTTTAATTTTGTTTACAAAATACATCGAAAATTTCAATCGAGGCACACAGCTCAGATGTGAGCGTTTTGTCTGTGATGGCACTCAGTACCAATAACTACAGTTTGGGAGACTTACTCTTTACTAGGTGGGAATATCTGAATACAAAGACACTCAGTTTACCAGCATGAGGGAAATCGGGCAATAAACATCCCACATAGCTGCTGGATTGCATGCATTTTCAGGCACTGCCAGCGCCACCTAGTGAATTTTGTGCTTTTTATTGTTTGAGAATGCGTGATTTCCCTTGGGAAACTTAGCACAACCTAGAAAAACGTTGAAAACTTGAGACTTCATGAACCATGTTACTGACATTATTTGCCATAAATGTACTAATTCTTATTTTATGCGCCAAGCTGTGAACTTTTTAAGTCTACAAAATGAGTTAGCATGAAGCGTTGTGTAATCAATAAAAAATGAGATTTTCTATTGACGTCAGTAGCCCTGCAAAAACTGTATTTTTCAAAAAATATAACCAACATGATCTAGGACCAAACATGTTCAGCTCACTCATTCCCTAATAATGGTTTACATATAATCACCTTGTTTCTTTCCTGACTTCCAAAACACATACATAAAGTCTGTCAAGCCTCATCACTTATTTATGAGAACTATGACTACAGGAGAGTGAGGCTCCCAGATGACCTACCATTACTGCCACGGTATTGGTCAAACAACTGCCTCAGCTCCAGCTCTTCTTCTTCTCTCCACGCAAGACTTGGGCGAGACGACCTGTCATAATAAACCAACACAAGTTTTGAAACTTTAAGACAACAACTTGGGTGAGACGACCTGTCATAATAAAGCAACACAAGTTTTGAAACTTTAAGACAACAACTTGGGCGAGACGACCTGTCATAATAAAGCAACACAAGTTTTGAAACTTTAAGACAACAACTTGGGCGAGACGAACAGTCATAATAAACCAAAACAAATTTTCAAACTTTTTAAGACAACGACTTGGGTGAGACAACCTGTCATAATAAACCATCGCAAGTCACTGTCACCAACTAAGATCACTGAATAAATTTATTCAACAATCGTAATATTTGATATAACACAAAAATGTAAACATTATAGAAGTGACAGCCTTGTGTGTATTTCTTTTTAATAAAATTTTCCACAGGCTAAAAAACGTGCAGGTATTTTGTTTGTGCAACACAGAAAATTCAAAGCAAGGGCAACAAACAGTATGGTTCTGAGGTGCTATTGTAATATATAAAATAAACAAGAGCAACGCAGAGCGTTGAAATGCGCCCACAATTGCACCGTACACGGTATCCTTCAAAGGTTGTTTATTGGTACCACAAAGTGGCCAGTAGAGGGCATATATGTAGTATGTTGTACTTTGCAAAATGGAAAGGCATTGTCATTGTCTCCTCAATAGGCTAGGGGAAAAATGTGAGTGATCTTCATAATACAAGCACATCCTATACATCAGTTGCTTAAAGCACCACAGAAACATAGAATTAAAAACAAATTTACTAACATACGAGATTAGCACAGCATTAGAATGCCAGAAACAAATTTCTATTTGGAACTTTTCCTTCATAGTCACGAAGTAACACAAAGTATACACCTGAAGACCTGTGAAAATACAGAGGTCAATGTAAAATACTTAAATTGCCACTAGAGGCATACCGGTAGTCAGAATTATCCTAAAGTCGTCATCGCCCGTTGTCAACATCACATCAATACACTTGCTAAATTTAGTAAAGATCCTGCAAACGGTTTGGGAGATACAGCCATGGGCGCCAAAAACAACTGCCACTAGGAGGCGCCACAGTAATCAAAGTCATGGGAAATTCAGCGTCAACCATCCTCTTCATAGTAAGAACATACATGCCAATTTTCACAATCATCCTTTGAGCGGTTTGGTTGATAGAGGGGTGGACGCAAAAATACAGACTCGAAAACAGTAAAAATGGCCACTAGGTGGCGCAAACCATGTCGAATCCATCTGAAAATGGGAGGATAGCGTCATCTCACTAATAGGTGCCTACACACCAAATTTCATGAAAATCCGTTCAGGACTTTTGAAGATACAAAGGTAAGCGTAAAAAACTAAAATTGCCACAGGGGGCACACCGGTAGTCGGATCCGTCCGAAAGTCGTCATGTTCTGTTGCTAACATCATATAAATATACTTACATAATTTCGTAAAGATCCTGCGAACGGTTTAGATGCAGCCATAGGCGGGGAAAAAAAACTGCCACTAGGGGGCGCCACAGTACTTGAAATCATCGGAAAGTCATCGTCAACCGTCCTCTACATAGTAAGCATATACATGCCAATTTTCACAATCATCCTTTGAGCGGTTTGGTTGATAGAGGGGTGGACGCACAAAAACAGACTCGAAAACACTAAAAATGGCCACTAGGTGGCGCAAACTATGTCGAATCCATCTGAAAATGAGAGGATAGCGTCATCTCACTAATAGGTGCCTACATACCAAATTTCATGAAAATCCGTTCAATACTTTTGAAGATACAAAGATAAGCGTAAAAAACTAAAATTGCCACTACGGGGCACACCGGTAGTCGGATCCGTCGGAAAGTTCGCACATGCCGTCCCATTCATAAATGGAACATATGTGCCGAATTTCATGAACGTATGTCAAAGGGTTTTGGAGATAGAGCAGCGGACGCCGGACGCATAAAAAGCCACTAGGGGGTGCAACATAGTCTTGTCAAGAAAAACTTATGGCAAAATTTTGTGAACTTGGTAGACGACCATGATAGAGAAACTTAATTATCAAATTTCATGAAAATCTGTCAAAAATCTCGGTAGATATAAACGCTAACATAAAAACTAAAATTGCAACTAGGGGACACAGCAGTAGTCAAATCTGCCCAAAAATTTGTTCATGCCATCCCATACATGACAGGAATATGCAGGAAATTAACTGAAGGCAAATGAGTCTCAAGTTCCACGTAGTGCTAATTAGGTGAAGCCAAAATCACAAACTTCAAACTAGAATCTCTATAATCAACTTAGTGATGGTGAACCGCATCACTGAAGCAATCAACCAATGAACTGCATTCAGTCAATTGTTTTATTACATGCATAATTAGGAGCTGCGTTAACTTGCCATATAAAAACTAATAAGTATCCGCTTCAAAACATGAACCATAGCAATAGTATTCGAAGATGGCACTGCAAAAGGTTTTAAAAATTTCATCGATCCTTGCACTTACATCAGGATTGGGAACGAATTTCAATTTTTATTTTAATTTTCGTTCAACAAAACCTTGGACAAGACTATTAAGCCATAATTTAGAATTAAACATGTATTTGATATGGAAATTTGGAAGATTCCACAAAACTTGCCACAAGCATCAAGCACAGGCCAAGACCGTACATCAGGCCTTTATGCAGCGTATGTCCCGGGCGTCCAAATGGACGCCCTAGCACTAATGTGGCCGCCCTAGAAAGGACGCCCAATGTATCATTTGGACGCCCAATGTATCATTTGGACACCCACTATCAATAGGAACCTTTCAAGTTTGGATACACACATTGTAATGATTACTAGGAAGCCTATGAAGACTCACAGTGGGGGCTCTTTTTTCAAAGCAGGAAGAAATATACAATGTATATACAAAGTATATACAATGTTGCTATGCTCACACTTGGTTGAAAACATTGTAAAAGTCTTGGTCTCCACAGTTTTTTTAAAATAAAAATGCTCACTACAGAAGGCTGTTTTATAAACTTAGATGTAGAAACCTTGGTCTATGCATTTTTTTGTAAAAAAAAATCTGCGTGTTTGGGGGGATTGCTGGGGGTGGGGGGTTATGCGTCGGAATCATGGACGCCCTGGAATATGGGGAACCGCATTTTGGACACCCTATTTTCGAAATCCTGGATAAAGGCCTGCCGTACATAGGAAGACAGATAAGATTCCTTATAAAGTACTAGATCTGCAGACTTGCAGGTTTTCTAAACCGTGTTAAAATACGATATTCAAATACACGAAAAATCACAAAATAACATTCTCACTTTTTGTCGTAATGATGATCTTTTGACGAGAAAATTTAAATTCTCAACGGAAATATGAAGCAGAAATACATGCTACCTATGGGTCATTTATTGCAAAAAAATGAATTTTAAAAAAATCCCATGCGCAGGCAAGTTTTAGTGAGGGCTGTTCTAGCAAAAACATATAGGAGGGGGGGCAGACACTTTCATTTTTTACCCACCGCCCATATTTTTCTTTAAAATTTATTTCTCCAACCCACGACCCGTAATTATAATATATATATAAAATGAAACCGCCAATCAATTTTTATTTCAATTGCCATCCCCCCTCCCATACAGACTTTGCTGGAACAGCCCTGAGCAACTTTGTGACATGTGTCATGTAGTCCGCGATTTCCTGTCTACCCATATCTCTAAACAATCCCCCATGGCACAATGGATAAGTATGTTTTGCACAGTACAATAATTGTACTGGTGTTATTTATAATTCCTTATTTATGATATGCAAACATTAATGCTGCCACTTGAACTCTGACTTCATATCGGTTCAAATACATTAAAATACCATGAATCTCAACATAATACCACGGATAAAATATGAATAACATCCCACAAAGAACTGAACAAAATGAAATGGTCATTCCCGACATGACAGAGTAGTGCAAGCTGAATGCAGAGCTGAAACAGCTGGAATGACCGGTCATTCCACGTCTTGACGAAGCAATGGTATTTTGGTTAATTATATTTGGCATGCGCTGTACCATGATGTTATCAAAACAATTACGGGGTGTTTGAGAAAGATGTGCCCAATTAGAAATGGTAATAATTTTGATATTTTATTTGTGTTACAAAGGCTTCATGCGAAAAGCAAATTGAGCAATTTATAACACAACTTAAAGATTGTTTTCTTAAAAACCTATTATATGTAATGCTTAATTATTTTCAATAAAATACATGTTGCTTTATGTTTTTATATAGTCAGAAACCACCAAAAATTTCTCAAAATTAGACAAAAAATGACATCAAATGACATCTACTAGAAACGTGTGGTATTATTGGTTGATTTGTAAATCAAGCTTTCATAAAACCTTGGTCTAGAACTTGACAAAATCTAATCAAGCAGTACTTACGTTTTCTTTTTGGTCAGTTCCGCGGCATTACTAGCCAGATTCAAATTTACGAGTTGTCGAACCACCTGCCTTCGTGTCTTGTTCTTGTCAGACAGATGGTCCAGAATCTTGTCCACTACATCCTTCTCAGGGTCTGAAAGCAGACGTGCAGTAGAAATAACCAAACATTAATCAACAGGGGAGACAAATCAGAAATAGTTGAATTTAGTGATACAAAGGACACACTAACTGAAATATCAACAACGGAGACAACTCAGCTTGTCTGCAATTTATTCAGTAATTATAATAAGTACATTTACCAATCAGTTGTCCAGGTTAACTTGAACATTAAATATTTTCCTTATTACCGAGTGCAGACCAACATCATTAAATGACATAACTTTTTTTATTAAATCATGAACTTAAAATTTTAGTGCTTTACTTCAACTGTATTGAACAACAAGACGTGTTTCTGAATATCTTACCTTCCTCATCATTTTTAAACTCTTCAAACAGTCGTGTTAACTCCATGTCAAGTTCTTCAGACCACTGCTGTTTAGTTTTCTTAACACTGCAAACAGCACGGAATAACGACAGGTCAGCCAGAGGAAGTTAGAAACAGATCATTATTAACAAGTGCCTATAGTAAATAAGGCTCCAATGACAAAAACGCTCTTCCGAGGAAAAAGCGGATAATTTAATAAGACAGAGACAAAAGCAACATTAATCCACTAGTATCTTCAAAACTTTGTAAGTTGGATATAGTCAAATTATAAGTGATCCAACTGGACATACCGCAATAAAACTTTAAATTTTGGTGAATGTCCGCTTAGTCATAATTTGATTATATACCTGGATGAAACACAATTTACAGAAGCTTACTTGTAAGTTGTCATTTAAAAAAACAAAAGTCTCGAACGCACAAACACAAAAATCTCCATAACTTCTTCCTAGAAGTGTCGTAATTCGACAAACCATTGCTATGGCAACATGACACCTGCTGCAATGCACACATCAAATCACACCTTTCAACAAGCTGCAAAAACTACGATTATTGAAAAGAAATTTGTCAAACTTCCATTACTTCATAAGAACTAGGAAATTTGTTAAATAATTTGTTACATAACAGACAGACAGAGAGAATGACTGAGAACAGTTCTCTAACTGTCATCATACAGCACACTCCAAAGATAAACAAACAAACAAAATCCTGCTTTCCTGTTAGGATGTGTAATTACCAGTTTAGAAATGCATCATAACGAGAAAACTGGATGTTGCTAATTTTGTTTAAGCTAGTTATTCCAGCCATTCTGACAGTGAACTCTACTAATTACACTTGACCTTTACAACAGGTAATTATGGGTAATTTTGTTTGATAATTTTTGGTATGTACTGTAGTTAGAGGGTTTGAACTTAATCCTGTTTTTCAATTCCAAACAAAAGAATGCCTTAAGCTCTGCAAATTTTTAAACTTCAAATGAAATGAAAGACAGACTATAGAACATCCCAATCCAAAGAGCAGGTCCAAAACCACATACTGTTCCTTGTACGACCCATAGCCCTCAGACAATTCTATGCACTCTTTGACATTCTTCCAAAACAACACTTCCATGAACGCCTTTGGGTTGTCCTTAGTGACCTCAAAGAACTTTCGCACCACATACATGGAAAACTGCACTAGTTCCTAAAATAAAACAACACAATTCTCACTAACAGATAGTTTTGGGGACAGCTATTGGTCTGCAAGCTTCAAAAAATATAGAAAAAAGCATGATCCTCCTTTCACATTGAAACTGAAAAACAAAACAAGGCCATTTCTGATAATCTCAAGACATTGGCTTTAAAAAAACTATAAAATCAAATAAAACAGCCAATCTTAGGGAGAAATACAATAAAACACAATAGACGGTACATTCAAAATGATGTTTTTACCTAGAATGATGTTTAACAATAGGGATGGATAGTGATCGCATCTACTTTGGATTTATTGAGACATATACACATGGCCATAGGCCCCAAGTATATCATGTACAATACAGAACATTGTTAGGTGCCACGTTTCAAACTGGATGATACATTATGACGCTTGAGAACGTGATGGACGAATTTAATAAGTAGGCTATCTGGAGTTCTCGTGAGAGAATCAAATTTAGATGTCGTAGGAGAATGACAAAAACGATCACTTAGGTACTTAACCCAAAGGTCTTGGTACGCACTACAAACTAACACAACGTGGTATTCGTCCTCTGCACACCCCGAATTTTTTTTTTTGATTACATCACATCCCTAGCAACTCAATATGTAGGCACATAAAAATGCATCTTTTTGAAAACAAGAGTAACGTTAAGCATTGAATGCCGCAGGTGAAACACAGTATTTATCTATTAGTATCATGCAATATACAAAATGAAAAGGCTACTAGGTGGCGCATGATAAATCAAATCCGTGTGAAACAAGACAAAGTGTTGGTGTGTCCTCGATAGAAATGTATTTGCAAATTTCATGTACAATTACCAACTATGGAGCTTAGTAGATACCAAGCCATACACAAAGAAAACATTGACACAAGGAGACACCACAGTACTCCTCCCAGAATCACCATCAGACATATTCTACTTGTAACTATTGATCAAGCTTGAAAAATGTTCTCCAATCTCAAATACTTTGTGTAGTGGTTCTTTTTGGGACCTAAATAATGGTTTGAGCAAAGGTTATTCAACCATTATGGTCATTTTAGTGATGTGGGAGCAAGGTCCTACTGTCAAGTGAATTTAATGTGCTTCTAAATTACAAACTCAAGCACCCTTAATGATTCTTCGACATGTTTACTGTTAATAAATTGACCAATTGATTACGATATCAATCTCTTTAATAGTCTTAAGACAATAACTGAAACAATCACGACAGCCCATTTTAATCAATTGCGGGCAATAACTCACTTTAAATGCAGACGACTTTGTCACAGGATCAAACAAGATGCGTTGAAATATGCGAAAGATGGACGCCTGGGCCAGCATTACAGGCATCTTTAAGTCCACAGCTATGCGATGTAACATTTTGATGATACAGTGATTGGTGTATGTTGAGTTCTTGCGGTAATCGGCCAAAAGTAGTGCATACGGCGCAATAATCAAGGGACTGGCAAACCTGCAATGAATCAGTTTTCAAAAGCAATTACCAAAATTTATGGACATTTGTCAAGCTTCGTTGAAGTTAAGGCAAAAATACAGATTTGACAGCTGTAATTCATTGAAAACTAGCTGAATTTTTTGCAGTGAAATTTCAACTATTTCCGTTGAAAAAAATTTCATCACCTTTTTTTGAAAACCACTGTATGCTTACATCAAATAGCACCATTATTGATTCCAACATCTACTTTTGTCACGAGCAGACGGAAAACTTTAAAACTCTAGAGACATGTAACTGATGGTAAGATATGCAAGTTCTTTCTTTAACAAAACAGAGCTGCATTCCTCACCATCTCCAATACAAATTATATCAGCTCTCTTGCAAAGAGGACCCCTCCAACACCTACATAGCAGAAACTAAACACTCTCTGGGGACTAGAATTAAAAAACACTCTCTAAGTTGGATAAACCCACTGGCATTGGTAAACACACCATCAACACTGACAATACTGTGGACAGGGACAATGCCCCAGTTCTAACCAGAGAGGAACATTGGTTCTCTCGAAACTTTAAAGAAACCGTCTTTATCAGGACCAGACAGCCCACTATGAACCGAGACCAAGGTCTACAGCTCCCCCGGGTATGTGACCCCATTCTAGATCCGGGTCAACAAAATGCACGAAATCCATTAGCTGAAAAAGACTCTTAGGTGAGCGTGGAAATATCCCAGTCGCCAACAAAAAAAAGTTCATAGTAAGTGAATTTCTACTTGCTCAACATCATCACAAACTATGAAAAACCTATTTTATTGCGGAATGCTGTTAATTTCAAGAATGACTGGAAATAACTATAGAAGTACCAAAACCATTACAGAATGGCTCAGCCATTTCACTAACTTTCCTGTTCATCCCCTTCATTCTCAGATACAATGAAAGACAATGAATTTGACTTCCATCCAGCCATCATGACAGGGAATTCTGGGTCTTTTTGTCTGAATACTTTTGGCATGTAGTGTAAACCCCAGTAGGAAAATGTTAATTGCCACTAACTCCAGTCTTTTATTCATTCATTTATTTATTTTATTTCTTTATTTTTTATTTAGATTTGTCGTGAAACAAGAGTAAAAGGTAGAAAATGGTTTTAATAACATGTGCCTCCTGTCAACAATTCACGTCATTTTACGCTCATTACATAATCTTTCACCACTCTAGTTCTGCATTACACTAGGAAATAAACACCATGGGAAAACAAAACAACACTGCTAAGTTCAGAATGACAGCGTAACCTTTAATGAACATTCTTAATTACCTTTTAATGAAGTCGTGAACTTCAAACTCCTGCTCTGAGTAGCTAACGGATGACAATTCTTCCTGCTCAACTACAGAGAAAAAAAATCCATTTTAGTCTCATGTATGACACAAAATACGTGACTTTTCACAAACCACGCAGCTTGTGTTGATTTAAATAACCATCTGGAGTCAGCAAAAACAACACTTAAATAAAAACAGATGATGTAAAAAGGAAAAGACTGCAATTAAAAACAAGTTGAAATCAAAATAATACTAGGCTTAATGATATATAAAAGGAGCATGAGTCACAAAGACCGAGCAAGGACTTAGCTGAGTGTACTTAACATTCCAATTAAACCAGCATTAACATCAATCAGCTCAATATATTTTATAGTGATATAATTACAGTTTTCATAGTAATGCAGGCAATTCCAGTATATTTTTGAGTTGAAAGTTGAAATATCAAGAGTCAGTAACACCCCTCACAATTTAACTTGGGAACATTACATTTCTGGAGACAATTGTGCTCAATTATGTACACTTTATTAACTACAAAAAGATATGTAGAACTTTTTTAGTTATTTTCATGAAAACACAATTACAAGTTTTATATAAAACGTAAACACAAAATTAATAAAAAATAACAGTTCCTCAAATGGGAAGAGTTAAATTCATTTCATAAAGACACTTTAATAAAGACTTCAGAAAGAAAGTTGGTCTTGCACCACAAACAACTGAAATTAAATCTCACTTTTGCAAAAATAAAAAACCTCTGAGAATATACCCATAACCTCTAGTTCAGAGGTAATTTGTGTAAATTATTTCTACGTGGTGTTGGTAATTTCACGACTTATAAACCCATATTCAGTGACTGAGGACATTTCTGTCATAAGCCTTAAGTCTTCGTGAAACAAACCCCTATCACAAAACTGTAATCCTTTGCCTTATGTTCTATTAACTACGCAATGCCCAATGGTGGCCTTAACTCTCGCCAATTTCCAATCCCATCTCCGCTATTTAACAATAAGTCATTCATCTTGCGCAACAACGTTTCCCTCTATCCACAAAAACATGAGTCGTACATATCCCGTGAATCCCAAGAATGAGTGTTGCCACAAGACATGACGGTGGGGTTAATATTGCTCAGACAACTGTTAGTCAAATCCACAATAGTTAAGAGTTGGATATTTCAACAATAACAACTTTCAGTGTGGTGCCAAACAGAATTCATCTTAATAAGGCAACTGTGATTGGTCTCAAACAACATAACAGCGCCAAAGAAGAAATCCATTTCGAATAGGTAATAGACCATTAACAAAACATCCACCCTCTCTGCTACCGGTCAAGTATGTCGTCTCCTAAGTAAGCTCTTTCTTCATTGGCCGTGTTCAACAAGGATACCACACCAAGAAGTACTACAATTGATTTGTAACCAATGCTGCACCAAATGTTCAGGGTCAAGCACTTCAACCGTGGAGTTCTACTGTTGTAGACCAAGTTGTTATAAAGCTCACTGATTGGTTAATATGAACTTATTGCTTTGTTGCTACATAGACAACTAGCGTGGAAAAAAATTAGCGTCTACAAGTGAGAGTACATTTTACAGCAGCATAGGAACCAGACAGACAGACATCATGTCCGACTACACCAGAATCCCACTACATTCCCCCTTTACCTTCATCGTCTGGTCCACCCTCTTCCTCCTCAATGCTCCCTTCATTCTGAGTTGGATTTGTATTATTATTATTACCTATTAAATAATGAAAAATACATAATTTGCACATTTAAAAATCCCAAAATTAAACCTGAAAGGCACAATAATCAAGTAGCAGAAGTCTGTTATCAAAAAATTGAAATGATCCTCGTATTCTTGCTGTTTTCAATAGCGCAGACTAAGAAAAACACAAATCACAACAAATCTGAGATTATCAAAGTCTGGGACAATGTGAAAATTACTTTTACAATAAATTATTCTTAATATATTCTCAGGGCTTGGAATGACCAATGACGAACTACGCGGAAACTTTTACGGCCCAAAACATGCGCGCTTCCCGGCCCGAAATAGCGAGGATGTGGACCCTTTGCTGGCAAAAATGGGAAGGACTAAAAAATATAAAAAAAAACGGTACCACCTCTAGAAGCGTGTGTATGCGTCTTTTTAGCTGGCCCGTCCACTCCCGCCTCCGCACATTTTTGGCTGCAGTGTCGTGGTATTTGTCACCACAATTTACAATCGCATGAGATGCCATTGAAAAATCCACCACGCTATCCCAGATGCCCCGGCAATATTGACAATTTACGTTCCTCCGAAACATAAAGAGCAACATCCGCTTTTCGAGGTGAACGTCGTCTGCAACGCCGCGGTAAGAAAGGAATTTGCCGCGGAAATTTTNAGCTCTTTCTTCATTGGCCGTGTTCAACAAGGATACCACACCAAGAAGTACTACAATTGATTTATAACCAATGCTGCACCAAATGTTCAGGGTCAACCACTTCAACCGTGGAGTTCTACTGTTGTAGACCAAGTTGTTATAAAGCTCACTGATTGGTTAATGTGAACTCATTGCTTTGTTGCTACATAGACAACTAGCGTGGAAAAAAATTAGCGTTTACCAGTGAGAGTACATTTCACAGCAGCATAGGAACCAGACAGACAGACATCATGTCCGACTACACCAGAATCCCACTACATTCCCCCTTTACCTTCATCGTCTGCTCCACCCTCTTCCTCCTCAATGCTCCCTTCATTCTGAGTTGGATTTGTATTATTATTATTACCTATTAAATAATGAAAAATACATAATTTGCACATTTAAAAATCCAAAAATTAAACCTGAAAGGCACAATAATCAAGTAGCAGAAGTCTGCTATCAAAACTGAAATGATCCTTGTATTCTTGCTGTTTTCAATAGTGCAGACTAAGAAAAACCAAACACAAATCACAACAAATCTGAGATTATCAAAGTCTGGGACAATGTGAAAATTACTTTTACAATAAATTATTCTTAATATATTCTCAGGGCTTGGAATGACCAATGACGAACTACGCGGAAACTTTTACGGCACAAAACATGCGCGCTTCCCGGCCCGAAATAGCGAGGATGTGGACCCTTTGCTGGCAAAAATGGGAAGGACTAAAAAATATAAAAAAAACGGTACCACCTCTAGAAGCGTGTGTATGCGTCTTTTTAGCTGGCCCGTCCACTCCCGCCTCCGCACATTTTTGGCTGCAGTGTCGTGGTATTTGTCACCACGATTTACAATCGCATGAGATGCCATTGAAAAATCCACCACGCTATCCCAGATGCCCCGGCAATATTGACAATTTACGTTCCTCCGAAACATAAAGAGCAACATCCGCTTTTCGAGGTGAACGTCGTCTGCAACGCCGCAGTAAGAAAGGAATTTGCCGCGGAAATTTTGAATCAAATCTGATTTTTTTTACGCGGAAATATAATAAAATACGTGGACAGCACATTTGAAAAAAGCGGGAATCCGCATTTCTGCGGAAAATTCCAAGCCTTGATTCTCTAATTATATAAATATGCAATTATTTTCAGACTTATATTCATTATGTCACATGATGTGGCCATAAGTTGTGTGCTGACAAGACTTAACAAGAGCAACGTGGAGCGTAGAAATGCACCCACGAATGCATCGCAAATGGTGTGCTTTTAGGGTTATTTATTTATATCATAGAAATGGCCACTAGATGGCACAAAAACATACAATCCATCCAAATACAGCTATGGATGCAAAACAAAACAGAGCTACCACTAGGAAGCGCCACAGTAGTCAGTCGCCATCATCAAACGTCCTTTTCACACTGAAAACATTTCAATTTTCAAAATCATCCCTAGGATTTGGTTGACCAGCAGCAAAAATGGCCACTAAGTGGCGCAAAATACCTAGATTCCATCCAAAAACAAGAGCAAAGCGTCATCTCTTTAATTTTATGAAAATCTGTTTTGGACCTTTGAAGATACAGAGGCAAATATAACAAACTAAAATTGCCACTAGGGGGCACACGAGTGGTCAGATCCATCCGAAAGTCGTCGTTGTTCGTTGTCAACATCATATAAATACACTTGCTAAATCAAGTAAAGATCCTGCAAACGGTTTAGGAAATACAGCCATGAGCGCAAAAAAACTGCCAACAGGAGGCGCCACAGTAATAGAAGTTAGAAAATCATCGTCAGCCGTCCACTTCATTGTTAAAACATACATGCCAACTTTCACAACTATCCTGAAAGCAGTTTGGTTGATAGACGAGTGGACGCCAAAAACAGACTCGAAAACAGTAAAAATGGCCACTAGGTGGTGCAAACTAGATCGAATCCATCTGAAAATAGAGAGATGGCATCACCTCATTAACAGATGCCTGTATGCCAAATTTTATGAAAATACATTGAGGACCTTTGAAGATAGAGAAGTAAACGTAAAAAAATAAAATTGCCACTAGGTGGCACACCAGTAGTCAGATCTGTCTGATAGTCGTCATCCTGCGTTATTAGCATCATATAAATGCACTTACTAAATTTAGTAAAGATCCTGCAAATGGTTTAGGAGATACAGCCATAAGCGCAAAAAAAACAAAATTGCCACTAAGAGGCGCCACAGTAGTTGAAGTAGTCGAAAAACCATCGTCAGCCGTCCACTTCATAGTAAGAACATTCATGACAATTTTCGCAATCATCCTTTGAGCGATTTGGTTGATGGAGGGATGGACGCGAAAACAGAAAAATGGCCACTGGGTGGCGCAAAATACCTCGAATCCATCCGAAAACGAAAGGATAGCGTCATCTCATTAATAGATGCCTATGTGCCAAATTTTATGAAAATCGGTTGAGGACCTTTCAAGATACAAAGCAAATGTAAAAAACTAAAATTGCCACCAGGGGGCACAGCGGTATTCAGGTCGGTCCGAAACTCTTCACCCTCTGTCATCAACCCCAAAGGAACACACCTGCCAAATTTCAATAAGATCCTGCAAGGGGTTTAGGAGATACAGCCGTGGACGCCAGACGCCCGGACAGAGATGACGGCAATATGCATCCACATATCAATATGTGGGCGCACAAAAATGTTTGCGACATTCTCAAATTCTAAACACTTTAGTGAGTAAATAGGGTAAATTAGGTCGAAATATCATTCTTTAGTTCACTGATGCATGATAAAAATATTGACAACGAATGCATTTAAACAATCGACTCACTAGGGAGGTTGGTGAAAAAGACCTCTCTAAGAGCCATAAACTCCTCTTCAGGTGAAATATCCGCCGTACCAAACACGCTGCCTTCAGGCCATACCTCCCTGAAATGTGTGAAAACGGAGTATAACAACAGAGCAGTGGAACACATATTTGCATATTTAGACCCTTGCACCAATGTCAAAATAGCAATTTATCCAAGAAGTACTTTAATTCATATCAGTGTATCGTTCGTGGTCAGGCAGATCTCAATTGGGCAGTAAGGGGAAGAAAACATTTCGTTTTCATTGGGCACGTTTTGGAATGCCGGACACATTTTCACAGGTCACGTCGGAAACCGCAGAGGTGCATGGCTATGGAAATATTCCTGTTGTCAATCGGTTAGAAGTACTGGAATTGAAAAGGTAAAGGTATTCTGTTGGGTTCGAAATTAACTTGATGAACTTGTTTTACCCGCTGGCTCTGCATTTTCTTGTCTTTGATTGATGTCAGAAAAGCAACGAACATCCCGCATCTACAGAAGTTTGTCAAGTTTTTTTAAAAGTTACTCCCATCAGAGTTGCAGTGCACAGCACATCGGTAATACTTTGTTAGCATTGGAAGGATGAATAGAGTAATGCAGTCAAGAAAATAACTTAAGGGACTCCAATGGAGCGAAAATGCTATTGGATACCATTGATTTGCAGAAGGTTCAACGACAACTCATAATAATGGTCGGTCACCCCTTCAAATTAAATTGCTCCTGTGTACCTGGCTGCCCTGAACAGTGCAACAGCCTGCCCTGCATTCTGGTTACGTAATGCTTCGTGTATGGACAACATGGCATTCACTCTCTGTTGCTCCATGTCGACCTCGGATGCTGCATCAAATGGGGACACGCCCTCGGGGACGTCGCCACGACCTTGAAAGATGTCGGACAGGTCTTCAGAGACGTCATCCCACATGGATTCCAGTTCTTGCTCAGAAAACATGGAAGACGCCGACTCGGCATTTTCAGCTAGAACAAGAGGAGTCATGTGACAAAATAAAATAAAAGTGACAATGTACATGTGGAGTATGTCAAATTTTCCCAGGGGTATAGGAGTTTAGGTAGGATGTCTTATATACGTTTGATTCCCTTCGTCTGATTGACAGTAAGCTATGTGCATGGTTCATAACACTTCATATGCAATCTCATAAAAGAATTTTTGTTTTCAATTGCAAAGGCGAAATATTTTGCCACAAAAAATGAGAGCATTCAACATTGAATATAGAGAAAGGTATAACAATCCAACGTAGCCATCTCAGAGGAGTAAAGGTAAGACCTAACCAGATACCTTTTACAGTGCGTCAGGTGAGAAAAGAGGCCACAAGACAGAGACAGTTTTACGCTCACATAAAATATTTCTGAGATCATCATGATTTTAGGAATATGTAGTTTCATTAAAACTTTGAACTTTAAAAAGAAGTGCGACCCCCTGAAATGACGAAGCTTGAGACTTGAACCTGCCTTACCATTGGCTGGTTGATTTATCTTCTTTTTCTGCTTCTTCGCCTTCTTTTTCTGCACGATTACGTGACTCGTCGTTTTACAATAGTGCTCCAACATCTTCATAAACAGGTGAGTGGTCTCAATTAGATTCTTCAAAAATGTCCTGTGAGTAAACACAACACAACACATGTCAGCAATCAGAAACATAAAATCTATGAATTAGCAAAGCATTACTGGTGTATTTCAAGAACAACCGGAAAACTTAACATTCTTTTCTGAAATTTTAAGATAAATCACTATAGAAATTCTTCATGTATTCTTCCTCAATGCCAACAGAGGTCACTCTACAAGACATCATTTACTGCTGAACTAGAGAAACATTAAATTCCCTAAACATGTTTTCTTTACAGTTTAAATGACAGCTAAACTTACTTAACCATAATAGTCAATATCAGGGGCCCGCATTTTTAGAACCAGTTCCTCCACTGTGTAATGGGTATCAAATTGGTTCCCAAAGTGATCAGACCCTAGGGAACTTCTGCTAGAATCAATTACGATAATTATATTGCCCCAGTATACTCACCTTGACTGTTTAGTCTGGTCAAACTTCTTGATCAACATTAGAAATACATCTCGGTATTCCATAAGGTAAAATATATTACCTGTTACAAACGACAAAAACACGCATTAGAGATAATTCACCAAATTGCGATATTTTTTTGCAAATGAAATGATAAAATCTTGAATAGTTTCCAATAGACAAAAGAATTCATTTAAAAAGACATGCCATTGACTCTAGTTATTCTCAGGCATGCGAAGCTAAGTGAAACGAAAAAATAGATGCCATCAACATCAGCATTAGCATCAGCATCAGCATTAGCATCAGCATCAGTATTAGTATCAGTATTAGTATCAGTATTAGTATCAGTATTAGTATCAGTATTAGTATCAGTATTAGTATCAGTATCAGTATCAGTATCACTATTAAGGCCAAAAGGCAAAGTTGGTTCAGGTCTTTTTAAACAATAGTTAGTGGTGTGGTATTTTTTGTAGTCAACTTTTTCAAAACAATGCAACGTGAGCACAAGCTGCGTAGTGTGGACATCAAGTGTGTGAGGCGGGTTATCACAAGCAGGAAATTATGCCTCACTTGACAAACAAAGACATTTAAAAACTCGCTTACGTGACTTTGCGGGACTTTTCAAACAAACAATTAGAAAAATGTTTGTGATCTTGGCTGAAACTGACACATGTGGGCACTTTTTTCTTCAAGTAGTGAGGCACGGGTTTCAAAATGCTAAGACTTTGTTTGGCCTAATAACATAGCAGACGGCTCCAAGTCTCCCCCTTACTTTTGATGACCTTTGCACTGTCCCTCAACTGCTGGTCACTATTCCTGTCCATCTCATTCAGGGTCAATAGCAGCTCTTGGTACGCACGCAGAGCAAGATGCATCCTCTTAGACCACGTCAGCGCCATCTTCTTGTCAGAGAGGATCATGTCGTGATACGTTGTCAGATTCGTCTGGATATAGTGGAATGTCGGTATGGACAGGGTCTCACTGAAATATTGAACACCACTGTCTTGTATTGGTTTTAAGTTCATGCAAGAAGAATTGTTTAGCTTACATGAGTTTTCAAAATATGCTGGACAATGCCAAACTTCAATAAAATTTTGAGGCACACAATTGGTAATAATACATCAAGACAAATCTAGAAGCAAATTCTAATGCTTTTGCACCTGACTGTTTTGTCTGGCTATAATTCTGTCATAAAAAAGGTCAACAATTTTAGAGAAAAAGTTAATTTGACAAACAAGAATCAAATCTAAAATAATCAAATGTGTATCGTCCCATCCCACCCCTTGTACAAACCTAATGACATCGACCCTAAAGTTGTGCAATCTTGAGAATTCCATAAAGAATCGTATGGCCCACAAATAGTACGTCTCGTCGTTATCTTGGGTTTTCTCATGCATCAAATTGTCCTGAAAAAACAAAAAATTCACGATTTTTGAAATACTTGCGAAGGAAAAACTCTGTGATTACCAAAGACTTTCTCTAATCTCTCTACCAGTTATGATAAACGTGCGTATGCTATCACTGTCAGTCGTTTAAAGTTGCTTGAGGTCAAAAGTCACATTTTCCATATAAAGGAAGCGTGCTACGTCTATGTCTTGCCATGCCAAATAAAGAGATGTGCTTTGCCTTGTGGGGGAAAATCAACAAAGCGGGGAGCAGTTGACAAATATTTTGTTTTGAAATTTAAAACTAAAAGAAAATGCTTTGATATCAACAGAAATTAAAAATCTTTACAACTAAACCCCAAAAATACCTGGTGAGCTGGTTGAATTATTTCAGAGGCATAGAACCACTTTTAATGTTGCAATTTAGTCTGTTTATCATGCTCTAGACCTCTCTAAGTGGCTAGAATAATTGATCATTAAATTTTAGAGCACAAGTATGTACCACCAAGACACAGGGCAAGCACACACCCTCAAATTTCATGCCTAATCTCTTGCGTCTGTATTCTGGAGTAGCCAATAGGGGTCTCTGCAAGTTTATAGTTCTTCTAAAACTTTCTATACATTCTCCCACTTATTTTTTAAAATTCTGTCTCCATGACGATGGACTAAATGTATTAGTATTTTTTCTCTTCGTTTCCAAACTGAATATCAAGCAGGTTTTACATTACGTGCCTCACAAGAGCATGTTGTGATTTCCACAACAGTATACGAGAAGTCTAAAAAAGTTCTATTTCCCAAAAGCTTGTGCAGTTTTTAATATCATTTGCTTAAATAAATATTTGCTTCCAACATACACAAATGTTAAATAGATGTTTGAAGAATTATGACCCGTAGTCATGGAATCAATTACAAAAAATGTTTCTTAGCATCCATTAGCTTCCAACAACATATGTGATGCGTTCTTACAAAAGTTGTGCACTCACCTTGACAGCATACATCAGTGGGTTGTAGCAGTTATCAAGAAACTGAACACAAAAATCCTTTAGCAGAAGTCTGATACTCAACGTTGACCTACGCGTGAATTCCTTCTCTGTGATTGGCTTGCGATTCTTAGGTTTCTTTTTCGGTCGTTTGTCATGATCGAAGGAGATGTTCTCGGAGTCGCCCAACGAGCGATGATATATGAGCTCCCTATTACTAATGGACTGGAAATTCTGCACGACGTAAGTACCGCCGAAACGAGAGTGCCTAGTGTTGTACTTCATCATGTTGGCACGTTTCTCGGCGCGTTCCTTCTCACGCGCCATTCTCAACTCTCTGTAGAAACACAAACATTCAATATTTGACAGTTCATCCTTTCCTCACATCACATGTTTAACAGATAACAAATAACGACACATTGCAGACCTACTTTAAAGACGAAGTCTTGAGTTAACATGATGTTTTAACTGTGACTGTAAGACTCTGGTTTTCCATGTTCAGACAGATATGTTAATTGGCAAATATTCCCTTTTTCCCGTTTCGTAACTTAGCCAACTTCTCTTTACTATTTCAAAGTGATCAATAAAAACTTAACCTTACTTTTTCTTCTGAATTAAGCCACAGCTCCGTTTCACCGATAAATTACTGCACACCGTGTTTATTTTTTCTCAAAACGGTAGCAGAAAATGAACAGTGAAAGAATGAGCAACTACTTAAACATGTCTGCTGCAAAACAATTGTCAATCCAATTTTGGCCAGAAAATGTACAATTTGATGTGTTTTGTTATCTATAAACCAAAAATATTACAAAAAACTTTCTGTTATTGAGATATGGAAATTCTATTTGAGATCTTTATTCCATGAAAGAAGAAAGCTGGGTCTACTACACATAACATTTAACATATCACCAGTTACGATGAAAGGCGAACTGCACATGTAAAATATAAAATACTAAATTTTAAGAATTAGCGTACTGTTCATCTCTTTCTTTTTCCGTCATGGATCGTGATGAACCAGCGTGAGCAAGCTGCTCAGGTGTCTGAAAATAAAAAGTCATGTGAACATTCAATGATTCAAGTTAAAACCTACATTCATTTTGACTTATCAACATAAGCTCATTTTTAACATGTATCAATTCTCATCATTTTCATCTCAACAATTCTGTACACCGCACTTGTCTTTATTAATTTAGATGCACCTGTAGCATTCTTCCAATAGTTTACTCACTGTACTGTAGATGGCGTTCGTTTTCTGTAGTTACTACATGACTGGATAAATCAGCAAGATTTTAACATCTGTTTTTCAACAGTATTTGTTAATATAACTTTGGAAGAGTTTGAAAGGACTTGGTGAAGATAAATAGGAGTCATTCTATGTACTAGTTATACCACATTGTGAGTTCCTGCTGAAGTGTTATTGATATTGGAATGTTCCAGCTGTGTGTGTGGCACAATGCACGATGTTACTTTGTTAAATTTTCTGTCACGTAGCCTTACAGTGGGCTCTCGGCTTCTTACGAATCATGCGTCATTACTTTTAATGCACCTGTACTTACAATATGAATTCAGCTCACCTGTTCCCACAACATTTTAGAAATGCCTTATCATTATTGTGATGAATTCAGCTCACCTGTTCACGGAACATTCTAGAAGTGCCTTATCATTACTGTAATGAATTCAACTCACCTGTTCACGGAACATCAGTGAAATGATCTCTAATGTGTGAATAGCATACTGTCGTTCTTCATCAGAGCTTGCTATGAATAACAACAAGTCCTCCATCCCACTCACATGCATCGCCCTGAGATACAAGTCACATTTAATAAATGAATATGCCAAGACAGTAAATCGATAGTACAAAACTTTTTTAACATTCAAAACTGCATTGCATCGTGTTTGGGTAGCAAAGAACAAAATCAAATTACGAGTTCTTCTTTCATGAAATCATTCCTGTAACATTCCAAGTCATGATACGATTCTGTTTCAGCTACAAACTCAAGTCAAAGGTAATGTATACTGTTGTATCGCAAGTTTGACAAATTAAAACAAGGATTAATCTTGAACTAACATTTATTGTGTTTGTCAACAGATCGTTGTTCCGGAAGTGTTCCATATTCTATTCAAATATGACAACACTACACATACATGTGCTATTTTCAGTTTTGAAATTTTAGGGTTGCCCTATCCCAATCAACTGTAAAGAGTTTTCTTGAGTCAATGATGGTATCAATGTTGATAGAAATACAATCCTATGATAGTAGAGAATACCATAAGACCAATCTGATAAGGGTAAAAGACCAGGTTCTATCTTCATTCTAGCCTGCTTATCAGGATTAAATGCAGCTTTAACAGATTTTGTCAAAGTCCTTATGTTTCATAGACGTTATGGCAAAGCTAAGGAAAAAATTCAAAGTTGACACATAACACAACTTACCACAACACCTGGTCATGAACACTGGCATCATCATCTGTCCTCTGAAAAATTAACCACAGAAATGTGAATATTGTGAAATATTAACCATTAGGTGATAAAATAGGCCTTATTCACGCAGTCGCCATTTTAACAGTGAGCCTCATTTCAGGTTCAAAAAACAATGCATTTGAGACATAAATGTAACAAGGCATGCAAAAAAATCACACTTTGTGTTGTGATTAAGCGCAAAATGCATTGATTTTAAAACCTAAAAAGAGGCTCACTTTTAAAATGGCGACTTGTGAATAAGATGTATAGTGCCAACAGGTGGTGCTCAAGTGACTGATAATACTCTTCCTGCCATGAACAATTATGAAACATAATGTAAAACACAGGGTTATAATTCTGGAGGGATGACATAAACCCCACAATTTTAACCCAGGTCTGAAGTATTTGTGAAGGAAAAGACTTTTACATAAATTATTAAAATTAATAACTTCAAGGACTGTTCCAAAGTTTCAAAACTTGAAATGCTTACCGTAATAATTTGAGCACTTTTCATGTCTGCGTGACCCTTAAACCAGCAAACAACCTGTCAGAACTACTAAGTGCTGCTAGACCCGTCTATCAGCAAACACGTGAGAACTATAAGTCTAGACCTGCATACCAGCAGACAACACACAGGAACTCCAAGCCTACCTTTTCACTCGACAAGTTGGGTGCAACATGCAATACATTCCTGACGAGCACCAAGAGTCTTTCCAGGAGGATTTTATCTTCTTCTTCTCTGTTTTCCCACTCCTGAACAAAAGGACAAATGACATTTGACTAGCTTATTACAAACAAATGTTTTGACTTGACAGGTGACTGTCCAATGCCTGGGCTACATTCCATAGTCTGCGAGACATTAGCTGCAGATGACTGTCCAATACCTGGGCTGCATTCCATAGCCTGAAGAACATTTGCTTGCACAAGCACCGAAAATTCTTCAGTTATGGAAAACAAACAGAGAATTCAATCCAACAATGCAACAGTCCAACCTCGCCAGCCATGCACTTCAGTGGTCACTATATTTATAGCACAGACTCCAGGGAATTCTAGTGAAACACTTGTTGTTTTTCACTTGCGTTATTTTGCGATGTCTTGCAAGATCTTGCTTTTCTCGCATAAAGCTAAGATAAAGGAATGCTCTCCTGTTCCCAGTATAATTGGTTCAGTTATTCCAACTTATCTTCTGATTCCAGGAGCTGATAACAACTTGTTAATTTACACAGGCAATTTTGGTGGTTAATAATTTATCAAAAAAGGATTTTCATGAATTCGTATGAACAGTATATGTTATAATTGGTTGATAAGAATTCATAATTAAAAGGTTCATATAAATTTTTTTCTTAAGTTTCTCATTAACCTTGTTAATTTAAACGACACCTTAACACTGAGCAATGATAAATGATCAAAAGGTTTCCACGAGAGACGATTAAAACTGATAATCATTCATCATCAGCCTGACATGAATTCTTATCCACCCAAACGAGGGGTGTCAAAAATGCTGGTGTCAAGTTATTACATTACCAGCATCTGAAACAATGGTGCTTGGTTCAGTTTAGTTTCTGTTTAATAAAACAGCCATGAAAGGCAGCAAGGGCAGGTGTAGACAACATCATCTGCTTGCCGATGGATGACTCACCAGCTGTAACAAATCTCCCAGCTTCTTGGTGAGCACAGCAAACAGGGCCTCGTTGGCGAACGCTTCCTTATAAAGACCCAGATGACTCTCTATTTCCATGTACTGTACGCGCGTAGTTTTGTCCTCCGGAACTTCATTACGGAAACATAGTCGAGCGGGCTGCGTCAGGTTGACAAGAAGCCTAAAGACGACAAGAAAAATGCAAACTGTATTGTCATGTTTTCTCAACAGATGGCATCTCGGCTTCATTGATCATATTGGAAAATCACAGTAGTTTGAAACAGGGAATTTTACATTTCTAATTTGCTACATAATGTTTACCACGACACATAGCACAAAAATGGCACTTGAGGTATGTTGTTGATGTGCTAACAGTGAAAGGCATTCTGTTCGGTTAGGAACGTTGAATGCGCGACGCAGTGCGAGAACGTGGTCCAAGGATAATACTAGTCTGATGGAGGATAATATAGTTTTATTACATACTCTTCTACTGATACTACTGAGTCTGTTACAATCCATGCGATCATACACTAATATAGTGACATACATGAATCATAACAGGATATACTGAACAAACATGTTCACTACAATTCCTCATGTTGGGGGTGTATTACGTAGTACGTAATCTTACAGATGTGATAAGGTTTATACTCTTCACAAATAAGTGAATGTTGGGAAATTGTTTGGTTTTCATTTTACAAAGAAATACTGAAGACTGGAAGTATGACAAGATTTCCAAGACAATAATATGTCCAGACAGGGCTCATGACCAGCATCTTGGGCATGTTCAACTATGTAAAACTTGAGATATCTTAGTTTGACGTTGCAGATTCTTGCGCCCCATTCAGTTTGTCCAGCCACACATGAATTGAAGCATAGAGATCCAGGAACTAGAGACCACCAGAAAATAGCAATTAACTTTTTAATGTTCTCACCAGGTGTTTTTGGCGTGGTGGCTACCCGCATTCAAAGTTTGAGCTCCACGCTCAAATGTCACCACGATATTCAAACTTTGAACCCTCGCTCAAATCTTGATTGTCCTACAAACCATTTTTAAGTGGCCCAACGCGCAAATGTTGAGTTGCCAGCCACAAATTTCAATCTGGTGCTGCCCTCTGCAGTCAGAATCTTACTAATTTTTGCAACTTGTTACCTATGTCAAAGTTATGTTATAATATATCCAACACAGAGGTCTCCTATTCAGGGCTTAACTCAATCAGTTATTGATGGCGTTGCGACGTTACCACCAAGCTCAACTCCAGTCCCGGTAAGAGCACTCATTTCCAGTACAAATTTAAACAAAAACACCGTCACTTACTAACCTGATAACCGTGTCATACAAGGTCACATCATCGGGGTACGTAATGAGTAAAGGAATGAGGTCATTCTGTACAATCTGGGCGTGGCCGAGCTGTCTGCGAATGTCACATGTTTCATCTTCCCGTTTCAGAAAACGTAACAGATCTTTCACCGTTTCTACAATGCAACAAAACCAACAATTTTTAAACTTAGAAGTTTCAAAATTTGTGTTTCAAAGTACAGTGTACAGATCATTGCAATAACAGTTACATTCTGATAAGCAAGATTACTGAGAAGTTTTCCTTCAATGCACATCACGAAAACTTTAACGTTAACATGGATGCTAGCAACAGGTCTAATGCTCAACTTGTACTCCAAGCTACGACACTGAACTATTTCGAATTGTTCACAACTTCTCAAGGGGTCATTTCCAAATTTATATAATGTGACCGTAACTAGAGTGCTTAAAAAACAACAGGCACTGAATACGGAAAACTATCTGATAATGCTAATTAACACTTTGGATGTTCTGAGAAGTTTACTTTAGTCGATGTCTTGAATCCACATACATGTATCGTACGGTATCCTTCCACCAGAGGCACCTGGTGGTCACAAAAGTCACTACGCACTGACCATGTCGTTTCAATAGTCCTTTGTGGACACTCACCCAAACAGTCCGGCTCCTTGACATAATTTTTTCCTTCCAAATATCCCAAAGCACTGCAGGTGGCCTGAAGCTCCACATGCATCACCATGGCGATGTCTCCCGATCTGATGAAACAGGCAGAATGAAAAGTTACACGTTTAGCATTTGCTGCTAAGATCTATAAACCTGATATTCACCAAAAACATTTAAAACAATTCTTCACTTATTTAGCGCACAACGTTATGGCGGCCGACAAGTGAAATTCTCTTATCAATGTTAAGTTCATCCACATATCAAAGTAAATATTAAGAACATTTTTGTCCATCATAAACATGGTTTACAGTGTGTAGATGATGCAAAACGACATCTTGCTCAAGTTTCAATAATTAGCTGAAAAGGTAATTACCAAAAAGTTCACCAACTGAAAATTGGAAAAACATCTAATATTTCAGTGATTATTTCTGTGGGGCTTAAGGGGAGACTTACCGTAATTTCGATTCAGAGAGCTGCATATTCATACAAGTTTGCACTTTAGGCTTGTCAGTAGGCTACACAGTACGATGGAAACTTACTTTAATCTGATAGAACATTACCTCTAGTATTCACCTTATGAGTAAAACATGGAGTACTACAGACAATATTATGCACAGGAATATAGAGGCACCGAAAGTCTGGGGAGTATTCAGTAGATCACTAGTTTTCCGCTCGAAAAGCAAGACTGCGAGATATCGTTATGTACTTTCAACGGAAGCGCGACCATGAGCATATGAATAACTGCATGATGAACTTGACTCAGGCGAGGTCGCAATCTCGACACTAAATTACTCAGGGGTTGGCCAGTATGACTGCCTGTTGCTTGCCTTTCCATCACAGTCATTCATTATGACCCAGAACGTAGGTAAAGCAACAGGTAATCACGTGTCACACGGTGCAAAGATTGCAAACCTCGCGAGTCTTCCTCAATATCTTTATCAACGGTGTCTGTTACCTGTAATGGTATACGAGTACGCAATATTACTTTCTTTATTTACATGATGCATACTAGAATGTTCTAACAGATCGAAATAAGGTCCCATGCTTAGTACTGGCCCACTTACTTGTCTACATAGTCTAACAGTAACACTGCCACTCACTATGACTCAGTCTCATTGGGCACTGCCGCTGGTCGGATATAGCGGCTCCTGATTTAGAGAATCAAACAAGTCACTGGATAACGGGCCCGTTACTTAGCGGATGAAACTGGTTCTCTAAATCAGAGACCACTATATCTGACCAGTGCAGATTCGCCACTGCCATAGACAACAAGCAGCCCCTCGGTTGCCCGGTTAGGCATTCACTTCAGTTCAGGGCGACGTAATTGCCTACCAGTACCACTCAGTACCACTGCCATTGAAAAAATCAACGTACACGCCACGAAATCGAAGGAATTCGACGAGCATTTTCTCGAACGACTGTTTTATAAGTTTAAATTGTACTTTAAATGAACTACTAGGCAAATACTTACGATTATTAACAAAGATGTACAAGATTTTCAACTGAAAAATGAATGCAACCGGGAAAAACAAGTAAGCAAGACGAAAATGGCGCTAAAATATACACTGTTAACCTTTGACCTTCACTGGCCGCATCAACTAATAAGTGATTTTAATAAGGTCTTCAAACGGTACAATTAAGATGTTAAATAGATGGAAATATGTATTAAGAGAAAGAAATTTGAACGCGTGTACACTAAATATAGCGTATGGGGTCCTATATTGACATAATGTGATTACCAGATAGTGAATTATATTAAANTTTCTCGAACGACTGTTTTATAAGCTTAAATTGTACTTTAAGTGAACTGCTAGGCAAATACTTACGATTATTAACAAAGATGTACAAGATTTTCAACTGAAAAATGAATGCAACCGGGAAAAACAAGTAAGCAAGACGAAAATGGCGCTAAAATATACACTGTTAACCTTTGACCTTCACTGGCCGCATCAACTAATAAGTGATTTTAATAAGGTCTTCAAACGGTACAATTAAGATGTTAAATAGATGGAAATATGTATTAAGAGAAAGAAATTTGAACGCGTGTACACTAAATATAGCGTATGGGGTCCTATATTGACATAATGTGATTACCAGATAGTGAATTATATTAAATACATAAAGAATGTCAAGTTTGTCCAATGAGCCTCTGTAGCTCAGTGGCAGAGCACTGGTCTCGTAAACCAGGGGTCACGAGTTCAAATCTCGTCAGGGGCTACATGAGTTTTACAAATTTTTATGATCAATAAATGACTTTTAAATTCATTTGGACCAGAATAAAATAGTACATTTTTAAAACCGTAGGCTAATTACATCATGGGATGAATCCATCTTGCCAATGGTCCACCATATGCGACTCGCGCTGGGACCGGTCTCTTCCGTCGATCGGAGGATCGGTGCGTTCAGAGTACCCAATCGATCCAGACGACAACGGATTGTAGAAGCATGATCATCATTTGTTTTACTTGTTTTTGGTTAATAGCCACCCAGGCTCAGTCTTATGTCCGATGTCACGACGCAAACGCCGATTATCACTGACAACGCTGAATTGAATACATTCAAGTTCACCGAACCACTCCGCCTAAAAACCGATAGCACTCTGACTGAGAGCGTTTTGCTCAAGACTTGATTGTTACGTAGGCCTACTTCTTCCTCGAATTAACATCGAGGGTTCCGTCACTAACTTTTCAGGAGGAATGCAATTTCAGAAGCCCAACCGTTAAAACTAAAATACCAGTTTCTTTCCTTGACATTTCAAGTTATTTCAGCCATGGAGATTGCATGCCCTGCGAAACTCAGTAGGCGTTACCTGTATTGTTTCCTACTAGCAATTCGCTTAGATTACACGTCCTGCGATGCTTGGCCTATCTTGCCAAGTAAATTCCACCCAACTTCCCAGTACAATTTGTTTTTTGACACCTACACCCGTCCTACCAGAAATCGCGACTGTGGATCGAGCAGAACGGATGCATTTCTGCAACATATGCAAACTGGCATTGGATCATCAGTCAGTCGACGAAGGTTTACATGATCAATTGAAGTATATAACCGTATCTAGGGCCTATTCAGTATTGAAACAAATCCAAACTATACTTGGATCACCTGATCAGTGCGGCGGGCACGGGCCGGGGGCACGTAACCCGACAAAACTATAATGGCATTTGATCGACCTCATTAGTCCGGAGATATAATTTCTACTATTCGTACGGCTGACTCGCCGTGAATTTGGTCCCTTTGAAATTTCGAGTCTACAACACTAAGCGTGAAAAGGGTATAAACGTGAAGTCGGTCCGATGTCCTTTTTTCTTTGCCGGTGGTACGGGTTAAAGCCTTCATTCCTTGAATCCGATTTTATTATTAGTTTAGATGTATTGGCTAACCAGCCATGATTGTCCTAGCAAAGTCTCAGCAAAAAGGGAAAACGTGAGTTTAATAACTCAAATGATAGGTGAAGTTGCCTTTTCGTGCCATATTGCGTCGCAGCACAAAGAACAAAAGGTCGATAGCAGTTGTCAGTATTGAATAGGGGTCTGAATCGATAGAATACAATTGTGTGGTGGTTTTGGTAGCTGCTGCTTGAATAAATTGGCGATTCTCGCTGTGACTTACACAAAAGGTAGCAATAAGCCAAATGGTTCATTACATTAGGCAATTTATGAAACTTGGGTGGGCTCAGGCGCGAGTGTACAGATTTGCAGACGTTACCATGCAGTTCAAGATAGGGTTTAAAGATATATTTGCATGCTCATACATGTAACTTATGCTAATGTATAGCAGGAATTATACAATAATGCTATTTTAACATCATCTACGCTAAGTGCAGTTGTTTTCATCATGTTCATTGACAACTTGTAAACGTGAAAATAAAAAATTCTGCAAATAGGTGACACTTGCACTAATATTTTATTACTTCACTTGGAGGCTCACATAACCCGCATCATGCAAAGTTATTAACGGACACCACGTCACGATACTTACCCTAGACACGGTTGAGTGATTTACGGCGGATGATTTTCATGAGATAAAACTCGTTCTTAAAAACACATTAATTTTGGCAATTTTCAACCTATTGGTTCACATCGTCGCTTATATTTCGTGTTTCTAATGAGTGAGGACCCAGGAACACGCGTTCCAACGAGGTGCTAACATTGGGCTTTGCGACCAACCGTAAAACAAACGCCACATTTTAAATGTACCGAATGTCGCCATGCGTGTCCGATAGCATGAACTCTTTCACAATTGCAGGTCAAGGCGAAAGGATAAAGTTGACGACTGAAAACCACACATAACAAAAGCTACTTTGAAAAGAATGTGCACAACGAATGTATCCACTTGTTTTAAAAATGCCGCATTTTTAAAACAATTAGTAATTTCCCGTGACAATCGTGTCTAATGCTTTCCTCGACAAGTGACCAACACTGACCTCTGAGATCCAAAGTGAGGACCCTTAACCGGCACATAAGCAAATTGTGAAAACGTTTACTTAAAAAATAATAATAGATTAGTAAATTAACTGAGCTGTTACTTAATCCTCACTACGCATATTAGATCTACTTGAATAATCTCATACTGCAGATTACGTATTATGAAGCACAGGCGCTCGAGTTTATCTGTGGCTCGATCATCATCGGGGCCACTCACTACTAAGAAAGCATATAATTATATGGTTATGAGTCATCGGGAAGTTCGAGCGCCTGTGTTATGATGAAGGGCGTAATTTTGCGTAACCTTATTAGAAAGATAACGATTTTGGGAGCAATCGGCAGCATTCCCTTCTTTAAAATATAAAAACCACGCGAAATTAGCACCACCAGGTCCAAAATTCCATTCCAGTGATCAGGGCTTGGGACGACCAATGACAAAAAATGAGGCGATGCATCTTTCCACAAATGAATAGGGTTGAGCGACAGAATGATATATTTGTGTTGTAAACTTTAACTGATATAACGCTTTTGCTTGAATAAAGTCAAAATTGTGATAAAAAAGAGTCGAAAAAAGAGTAAACTGGAAATCAAATAAGCAAAAGTCGAAACCAAAAAGAGAAAATCCTCCTAAAAGAGGAGAATGCCAAACCCTGAATGATTCAAAATTCCTTCAAGGTTAGAAGTACTACTGTGGAATCTAAGGCACGGGCACCTTGCACCTCAGGAGAGCAAGAACCAAGCCGTAAGAAGTCTTGATACACAGCGCTTGGTCATATACTTATTCAAACAATCCAAAAATTAAGAGGGGCTTCTGGGTTCCACAGTATCGAACATCACCATCACGATCTCTATCAGCCTCTACAGAGCTGATCAGCACAGCCTTCAGCCAATATGCAAAAATGCCATAGTATCACCCTACTCTTTCACAGTGCTACGAAAGGTAATATTGTTTAACATGGCTTCTAAAAACAAGAGCAACGCGGAGCGTTGAAATGCGCCCACGAACGCATCGCAAACGGTGAGCTTTTAGGGTTGTTTATTTGTGTCATAAAAATGGCCACTAGATGGTGCAAAAACGTACAATCCATTCGAAAATGGGAACATGTCATAGCTTTTTTAATAGAAAGATATTCACCAAATTTCATAGAAATCTGTCATGGAACTTCAGAGAAACAAAGGAAAACAGAATAAAATGAAAACTGCCACTAAGGAGCACAGTGTTCATTGGATCCCCCTGAAAGCCGTCATTGTCTGTAGTTAGCTTCATATAATACACTTACTAAATTTAATAAAGATCCAGCAGTGGGTTTAGGAGATACAGCTATGGGCGCAAAACAAAACAAGACTACAATTATAGACGGCACAGTAGTCAAAGTCGTCATCGTCAACCATTCTCTTCACACAGAGAACAAAAACGCCAATTTTCAAAACCATCCTTAGAATGATGTGCTTTATAGAGGGGTGGACGCCAAAAAACAGACTCGAAAACAGCAAAAATGGCCACTAGGTGGCGCAAAATACCTCGATTCCATTAAAAAAGCGGGATAGCGTCACCTAACCAACAGATGCCTGACTGTATTCAAAATTTTATGAAAATCCGTTGAGGACCCTTGAAGACATAGATGTAAACGTAAAATCTAAAATTGCCATCAGGGTGCACACCAGTAGTCAGATCCGTCCGAAAGTCGTCGTTCTTTGTCAACATCATATAAATACCCTTGTTAAATTTAGTGAAGATCCTGCAAACGGTTTAGGAGATACAACCATGAGCGCAAAAAAAACGAAACTGCCACTAGGAGGCGCCACAGTAGCTGAAGTCATCGGAAAATCATCGTCAACTGTCTTCCTCATAGTAAGAACAAACATGCCAATTTTCACAATCATCCTTAAAGTGGTTTGGTTGTTAGAGGAGCGGACGCCAAAAAACAAACTCGAAAACGGTAAAAATGGCCACTAGGTGGCGCAAACTAAGTACAATCCATCTGAAAACGGAAAGATAGCGTCACCACACTAACAGAAGCCTGTACGCCAAATTTTTTGAAAATACGTTAAGGACCTTTGAAGATACAGAGGTTAACATAAAAAAATGAAATTGCCACCAGGGGGCACATCAGTAGTCAAATCCGTCCAAAAGTCGTCGTCGTCCTTTGTCAACATCATATAAATGCACTTACTAAATTTAGTAAAGATCCTGCAGACGGACGGACGGAATAATGCGTCTACATATAAATATGTGGACGCTTAAAAATGAAACCGACGTCATACCATTCAGTCATTCCCATTGACTGAAATCTGGGAAACCCCTTTCAGTTTACTGTTAGGTAGTATGGCGACCACCTTTGACACCACTAGTTGTAATTTATTAAAATGGACAGTGAAGAAAGTAAACAAAATCAAAAGAACCCCATTCCAGTGGCTTAAGCCCAAACAAATGCAGTGCATAAAAGTGTGTGCAAATGGTGGCTATGTGACCAGTATACTTCGGACCAAGCAAGCCCACTAATGCACACACACAAATTCCGTGTGTCCTACATCATGTTTCCAAAGGGCCACTTTTCAGTATAGGCGACACTGTGTCAGAGGGTAAGTATCATTGTTGGCACAGTTGTCCATAATGCCACAAGATCTTCCTGTCCCAGAGAGGGGACAAATACAGCAACAGTGGAAATGCCCAAATTGAAAAAAATAACATCGTAAATCTTTTATATTATAAAAAATATATTATCTAAATATTTTGTTTGCATACAAACAGGAATTTATGCGTTAATTTAACAAAACAAGATTCATGTTTCATGATTACAAGGACTACAAAATACCCGGAGTGATGACCATATATACATATGAAATGTGACAAACAGAAAGTCCTGTTACCATGACGACACAGATAAGATGACAAGAGATGGACACACACATATACAACTATGTATAATTTTCTCTCCCAGTAAAAAATGATTAAAACAATTAGCAATCTCCCAGTGGTGGACAGAAATAATTATTCAACAAAAGACGAAAAGAAACGAAGACCTCCAAGACAGACAGTTACTACAGAATTCAAGAGCCAAGAAACTCCTCAGTTTGTACGTGTTGAATGCACAAAATGTGACCATCTTCTCAGCCTCTTGAATTTACCATATTACTCAACGGGAGCTTCAAAAATGTTGTTATGCAATGAACACCAACTACCAAGAGCATCACAAAAATATTAGTTAATGTTCTCTCACTGATAACCACATCTTTGGTATAAGGACAATGACACATAAGTCCCGTCCACACACAGCCTACCCTAGAACAACTTGCACCAGTGCAACTTACTTCACTTTGAGTGGAGTGTCCGCACACATCCACTAACTAGGGTAAGACAGAAGGTGTCGCTCTGTGTGTGACAATGAACACCTAATGCCAATACACACGCAAGAGAAAACCCACCTGTACGTAACCACAGGTGACAATTACTTCCACCCTACCCCACTTTACACTCACACAGTGATGACAAGTGCCGCAAGTTACCCTAGTACAAGTTACCCCACCTCAATAATGTGGAGTAAGTTGTCACAAGATGGGGTAAGTTGCACTAGCCTAGATAGCGTCCAGATAGCACTCAAGCCTAACGACATCTCGTAGTTATAACTTGTTCTGGGGTAAGTCTGTGTGTGGATGGTACTATAGGTTACATGCTGTCATTATTACCAGACCTGAAGCCTATGATCTGAGTGAGGTCATGGTTTCCATGTCAACTCAATACGCAACAATCAAGACGGTCTCCATTCCCACAGCAAGAGCACTGCACAGACATAGATGTAACATGTCAACACGTCCTACAGTCCTAGGGATAACCATGGCCGACTCGCTTCACCAAAAACACATACCGTAATCTCTAACAATCGTAATCACAAACACAACTTGAATCAAAAACGTGCCCGTTTCCACGACAACACCCACTTCATATTGATGAGGGCATGTGACAAAATCTGTGTGATTACCACTCATTGCCTGACCTGGTCAAGTCAACATTCCACAAATACAATGGAAAATCTGCTCTTGAAAAGTACAAGCTGGACTATGAACCCTACTCATAGCTTTGACGACTGAGAAACAGCAAAATTACCGATTTCTACCTAAGCCTAAGGACATACAGGCCCATGGCCCATCATAAATTGCTGTAGTTGGTATCTAGATGGTCAGCTTGTGGCTGGTGAACAGACCCTTATTTGAATATTTAGTGACTATAACCACACCGTGGTCATGTGACTTCCATACACACTTGATTGTCTACTGTGGACTGTAAGCAGGAGCTGTCCTCGAGATTTTCACTGAAATTGAAAGAGACATGACTGCAGCAGGCAGAACAATTTGTGAGCTCAGCAAGTATTGTGCACCAAATTATACACCACGCCGGACAAGGTCAGGGTCTTTTTGTCCCATAATTTTTTATGTGTTCTGTAGAAAGGAAATAGGTACCAGTAATGAACCGAAGTACGAAGACAACACAACAAAGGTAAAACCTAAAGAATAATTAATAATAGACTTATGTAACGTGCCTGCATTTTGAGAACCAGTTTTCTCCACTAAATAATGGGCATCAAACTGGTTCTCAAAATGAGGGCACGTTATATCCGACTATTGCAGACTAATTTTTTTTTTCTGTAAGGGAAAGCAACCGCTTTTGACGCTACGCTTAATAAAAAAAAAACAACAGACTAATGGTCACCTTGGAAACATAACATTCCATTTTAATTACTTTTCCCCGATGAGTATTAACTATCCATGGAACATCAGAATGGGACATAAACGGACTGACACAGGACTCTCTTCTCATTTCTACATTCACTTCCAATGAGCACACATAACGGCCTATTCCCTACAGAACACAGACTGTGCATGTCATTCGTGTTTGGTCAACGCAACTGAATGCAGCACCAAGATGCGCGTCCGGCTGTTTACATCCTTTGTATTGATCCATGGTTACCGCGTACTCGCCATGGGAACAGTAATAAACAGGGGAAAATGTCTCTACATCGTAATCAGGGATCTGCATTTATAAACAAAAAACAGTTGTTTCCCCTTTAAGTCACTTTGTAACACAAGAGACACATTCTTGTCTATACAAACACTAGCACTAAGATCATCCTCCGAATGCATGCATGCTTAATCTATTCAGATGATCAGAGAGACCCTCAGTCGAACTAGTGTGTAAGTACCAAGCCTCCTATTGTCATTGATTTGAACTACAGGATCTTAGATGACTCAGTTACCTTATTAGGATGTTGGGAGAATTGTTCTTTGTGGGCGTGGAGTCGACCGTGACAACATTGATGTCCTCGGGAGTTATGGCCTTAGTGGCTGGAATACTGACGGGATCGATGATGATGTGGTCAGACGGTGGAGAGTTCACTGCTAAGGGTGATGTGGTCAGTGTAGTCTTAGCGTCCCTCTTAGTGGACGGGAGGAGAGGGTAGTTCAGCTGTAGCACTGTTGCTGCTGGCGACGTTGACAGTCCGGACAATTTGCCTGCAGGGAGACAGGTGACATGAGTACACATCAATTATACAGGGTGTTCCAAAAAATACTTGTGTAGTTTGAAGTCAGGAGTTCAATTTCAGTCCCGTAAATCAGACTCTGTCCATGGGCCTACTGCGTGGTTACACCTTGGAGTGAAAGCAGGCGCGTAGGCGACTGAGGCACTGTGCAAACAGGAATGGCAAACCATTCTGGACATTCAAAAACGTCAAGGAAATTTCAAGAAAACTTAATTTTCCCACTTTGGTTCATAGACTCATTTTTGATCAACCCTTCATGACTTTGAACCACTAATCTGGTTTGTCACTTGAAATGTGATCACGTTTTTGAGATCCCCTGTGCACGTCATTAAACGCAACTTTAGGCTTAATTATGCTCAGTAGAAGAGACTAGAACAAACTAAATGAATGATGTAAACAAGGATGAGAAATGCAGGAATGCTCATCAGTTTCACAACTGAAATTCTTGCTTCAGGTATCACCTCAACAACTTAGGTCTTTTTTAGATGTTGATCTTGATGTGCAAAGTGATAGAATGCTAGATTAATGACGAGATGTCGATAAGAGGATCGATGGCGTGATGAAAACCTGCATAAATGGTAACTCTGCACTTGTTTAGAATGCAATACGGCCGACAAGTGAAATCTTATTTTGTTAAACTTCTCCACAAAAGTAAAGATCAAGAACATTTTAGTGCATTACACGAAGGGATTCTAATGGGTAAATGTCATAAAATAACATTTCCTAAAATTCCCATTACTGGCTAAAAAGAAAAATGGGAAAAGTCATTTCAGCAATTATTTCTGTGCAAAATAAGAGAATTGCTGTAGGCTATTGTACAAACGATCTAGACTTAAGAATTTCTTCCTGCTCATGATCACATTTCGATTGAATGCATGACACCGAAAAAGGCGATCTCCCTGAACCTCAGCAACAGGGAATAAATTGCCATCATGGTGTCAACATGCACTGTGTCACATTTCATCGAAGCATGCATTTTATACTCACTATTATTTAGAGGGCCATTGGGCAATGGCTGGCTGACGATCACAGACAGAGATTTAGTAGAGGGCGCTGTAGTAGCTAGAGTAGCAGGTAATGACGGAGTAGCACCATTTTCAGTTTTCACGACAGGGACCCCTACGGGGACAGTGTCTGCACACTGCTGGGCATCACGCACCGCTGAGGCAGCGAACTTGGCCGTCGCAGAGTCAAGTGTAAAGCGCGAAGTGGGTTGTGACGCGAAGGAATGTTCAAGATTGATGGAGGCGTCGAGGTCAAGCGACTCCTGTCGCAGCAGCTGTTCCTGCTGTTGGCGCTGCATTTGTAATAGTTGTTCTTGGTGGCACTGAAAACTCTCCATATTGAACTCTACTGGTGTCGAAGACAGGCTGTGGTCACCCACGTCACCGCTCACCAAGCGCCGCTCTTCTGTTGGCGTGCGTGGTCGATAGTGCGACCTATTGGGAGGATGGAGAAAAATATCAAATGAGAATACCATGTAGCAAGTTCTCGCAAACAGCCCGGCCCCGAAATAATCTTAATAGCAACAGCGTTTAGTGTCTGAAGAAAACGAAATCAAAGCCTGGTTGGTTCCCTCAACATCAGCCTTGAAATTATACTTACTATGACAGGATTTATTTCTGTTGTCACAAACACCTAGAATCTTTACGAATAAAAAATACTTCACCAAATCATGGGGCAGGCCAACCTACCAAAACTGGACAGCTTCAATTCCATTACAAAACAGGTACAAAATACCAATTGGACAATTTAGTAGAAGGTTACTTGGCTGGGGTCAAGCGTATGGACAACATGAGAACCAATTAGGACAGCGAGACACCACAACCAGCACCCTCAGGTTGGAATCCACCAACTTTGCAGTCTTCAATCAATTTAATGTATGTGTTTGCAAATATGTTGTTTATCATAAAACCGCAGTTTTCTTATTCCCTAAGTATAGTCACTGAAAACGACAGCGTACTGATGTGACAATGATGAAGAAAGCATCCAGCCGCCTGCTTCAGTTAAATACAACTTTACAGCATACGCTTTCACGGATTCCAAATGGAAACAACCCATTGTCAGTTTTGGCATAATTCTACGTTTACAGTCTGTGTAAAAACGAGGTAAAGCATACAATATTTTAGCTAAACAAGCCGCAACGCGCTGAACAGAAACCAATCACTCACCACTTGTTGTCCTTTATATATGAGAACAGCTTCCCCTTTGAGTCATCAACATCACCAGTCGATGACATGTCGAAGTCCCTCAAATCATCATCCCAGTCGCTGAACGCTCGGTCGATAAGAATTCTGAAAGTCACAAGGAAATGGAATATTGTTGAAACCAACATTTTTAATCAACTCTTGGGCATTTGAATATACAATCCCCATGGCGACCCTTGACAGTGTACAGCAAGAAGTAAGTCCTGCTTACAAATGTGTTTCAATTACATCAATTACATCACCAGCTGATTTCAAAGAATTGGACAAATACTTTCTTGTTGGAATACCTGCGAAATTTCACAGCAGCAGAATTTTTAATACTTTCATATATATGTATATTTCCGATCTCTTCAAAGAAATTCAACAGAAATTCGGAAAAATAAGACAGCTTTGACTACATATCACTAATTAACGGTAGTTTTTTTTTTTGAAAATTACCAGTTTCCAGACCACGTGTTCACCTGAAAAAGACAACACAAATGAAAACAGTCCCTACCATGCCAACAGGATCATGGCTACAACTTGTGTTTTCACTTTCAACAGTTTTATAAGACGTTCATGTCCCACGAACGAATAGCAATTTTTGCTATTGATTGTTGCCAAGCATAACTGAAAGTAAAAATTACCAACAGAAGTAGCGAAAGGAGTTTTTGGTCGTTTTATGAATTTCTCAAAAGTTTTGACCCTTTCTCATATTCCACGAGTATCCTACCCATGAAAACTATCTTTGCCATTTTCCAAGAGAAGAGAAAACTAATTTGTATAAAACATACCTCCCTCCCCTACCAACACGACGTCTTGCAAAGCCGATACACCGACGCGGCATGCTGAGCGATGTGAGAGAGTACCTATATTTTTTGTCACCGAACCCACCATCATCCTGGCTACACCATGGCCAGTTTCCTAAGCCGTCCAGGATTGGCTAAAAAGAGAACATATAATGTAACCAAAGCTGTGATTGGCTGACAAGTCATGAAATCTACACCAGGATTGAATAAAGTGAAAGTAGGGCAAAATCAATTATCCACAGAGATGTTTATTAACAACTCATCCAGCAAAGACTGGCAATGTTCAGCAAAGCAAAGTGTCTGAGCAGTCACGACTTGTTAGTATATACACATATTTCCCCAAGACGGATCTCCTATTTCCTTCCTGTATAAAGATTTCTAGTAGAAGACTAAGTTGCTGTGCAATAACTAAAACCAATTACACGAAACATGTTGAACATATTGGCATATTTCCCAAACCTGGGAAAATTCTCAAGTCACAACTGAGAATGTCAAAGCCAGACAACAATTCTCCCTAAATTCGTTTCAAAGTTTTGTTGACTTCCAAATTTTAATTATTAACAGTTTTCCTAAATTCATAACCTATGATTCACATTATTGTTCCGTTTATTTCCTGAAATCTGTCCATTTTCCATCACAGCAATCAGCACATGTCAAACACGTGCTTAAATTACAACAGGAGGTTGGAATTGTTCGTCAAAAATCTGGCAAAATCGGTCAACTATGCACCACCAGTGCATATGATTGTCTGCGTTTCACGTTTGTTCGTTAGCAGGAGGAATTGAGTTAGAGAATGAATAAACATTTAAAGGGAGAAAATGGAGAGGTACGCACAAGATCCCGAGAATGAGGCACGACCGTACGGCCTTTTTTGGTCGACAACTTTGATGCCTAATCAGCACCCTCACATTTCATTTTGTGACTTTCAGTTTTGGCGACCTCAGATTTCGTTTGGCGACCTGGGATTTTTGCCAGGTCGCTAAATGTGACTAGGGGTTAACCTAAGCGTCGAGCGCTGTACAGTTGTCGTCTGAGTACATACCGCTTGGTAGGAACAGTTAGATTTCCGTCGGAAGGCGTACACACCGTCAGGGTCGTTCTCGTCTTCATGGTCAGACGAAGACACCATCTGGTGAAGAAAATCAAAACGACATATCAACAGGTAGGCTTAAACTTCATATAAGCAACAGAAATTAAATAAAATGAAATTCATTTGTAAACAGTGGATCACTACTCCCATAAACATCTAGTAATAGCAGTTAAACAAAAAATAACAATCACTATTTCTTTGAATATCCAATAAAAGGCCAGTTCTCTCTTCTGGTCAATGGAAAAAATCTTTGTTAATTTTGTAACGATTTAGTAGTTTCCATGACTTTAGCCAGAACTTCAAACAAACTAGGTAAATTCTGACGAAATTCGTCACCGTTTTTTCCGTAAACTGCTGAAATTTAAAATCTCTGTAAAGCACGTCACTAGCAAGTCAGAGCTGATGGTACTCACTGGTGACAGACCATCGTCCTCTGAGCTGTAGGCGTCCGTGTGTAGGATGTCCACCTCGTGGTACTGGGGTAATTGCACTGTTGGTTGGCTAGCCTGCTGCTGCTGTTGCTGCTGCTGCACAGACTGTTTTGGTTTGCGCTTCTTGTAGCCTCGTTTCTGACGCACAAAACCTGGCTCATCCGGCTGCTGCAAAACGACAGCAATGTTTTACGTGACCAATTGACCTGTCACAAGCTCCGCCCCCTTGCAAAATGTCAACAAACAAACAATAAAAGTTGTTAGTCGGGTAAAATGGTGGCTTGGAAACGAAGGTGTGTCAAGAATGCTGCATTCTGATTGGTCAGTTAAGCTGTCACTCAAAATCTTGGTTTATGTTACAAAACCCAGCACTGTATAAAATGTTAACTGTCGTCTCATTGAGCCAGACCCTGCTCGTGTCACACCAACTAAGTGGGTAGTGCAAATAGGGTCTCGCCCCTCAACTCAAGTCACCCTATTAGTCTAGTGCCCTATTCACATTGCGCCGACTCAGCGTGTAGTACAATAAGCCCCACCCCCAACTCACCCTATTGATCCAATCCGTTCACATTGTACNCCCCCCCCCCCCATAAATTATCCAAAGAGTTCCTATTCACGCTGAACAGGCTCAGCGGGTAGCTGGGAGAAGCCACCCCACCCCCACTTACCCATTGAGCCTGTGCTCACATTGTTTCTGACTCAGTGAGTAGCCCAAATAACCCCCATCTCCCCCCCAACTCACCCTATTGGTCCAATCCCTGTTCACATTGTATTGGCTCAGTGGGTAATAGGTGGGTCGAGTATGCTTTTGTGCCTCTGCCTTGGCCAAGAGCTCACCACTGAAGTCTTCAATGTCATACCTACAACAAGAAGGTCAACAATAAAACACAGGTGTCTCCACTAATTGGGGCAGACTAGGTTTTAAGCACATACATACATGTGCCTTTGTCCCACTTATAGCTGCAGGCTCACCACCTGGATACAAGTCAACACCAACCATTTTGTAGCCGTAAATAATGCCTCACTTTCATGTTCCTAGTGTTATCCATAGAGGCACAGCTTCACCTACAGATATCTGGCCATCAAAGCATCTACAACATCTTTACACCAACGACAGCTTTCATAAGAGATTTACAGACGGATAAATGTGGAGTTCAGAAGTTGTCTTGATGCGAGAAAAATCTCGCCAAAACCACACGATCTCATTCAAAATACATGGTACTATCTCGCAAAGTCTCATATTTCTAGCGAGATCCTAGCGAGCTTCTAGTGTTGCTGAACTCTACCCAGGAGTTCACTATTTCCGTGACAACATCTCAACAAACAGATTACAGGGAGACAACAAACAGAATATTGGCAATTTTTTGTGGAAAACAATATCACAAAGAACATTCATTCAACGACCAATTTGATGGAATAAACTGTGAACACAAGTGTCTTTAAATTTACATCAGTAACTATAAATTAGGAACAATTTACAAACTGAAGAACCTTTCTAAGGCCATGACAGCTAACAACAAATATTCCACATTTCAGGCACACTAAAAGTTTAGCTGCACTTATAACCTGCTCAACATATTTACCGTTTCTCAACAATTTCTATAGTCAACTGCAGCAGCTCTTTTTTCGTTTTTTCTCGCCTTTTGATCATTTCGAAGAGTGTACTGAAAATAACGATAAAAACATGGACTCATTGATGAACAGGACAACACATAACTAATTATCACTTTAACCATCTCAAATGACTGACACAGTATTACGAGTACTTAAAGTTGAACTAATGGTAATAAAGTTTTCAACTGTCAAATTAACTTTACAAACGGTAAATATTAGCCAGCAGAAACCAATCAACATCACACGCATCGAAGTAGGGTGATGAAAATCACAAACTGCCTGAATTAATCTAAACACAGAGACCATTACACCTTTGAAATAAGCTGTGTTGACATTTGACCTCATAAAACTACCTTTAAACTTACAAAAAGTTGGCTTAAACCTACATTTTGCTGTGTTTAACTGGCGAAAAAAGCCTTTACTATCGTAAATCGATCTCATAATACATCTTACCACAATAGGATTTCGTTTCTGATACCAACAAGAATGTAGAAACAATTAGCAACTGAAAAAAACGCTTCAGAATTTATTTGGGTTGGCCAACCCCAAAATTACGGATTTGAAAAGTTGCCTGCATGCATTGCCCGCCACTTGGGTTGCCAGCTGTCTTTGCCAGTTATCTCGATGAAATACAACTTCGTAAAATCGATGTCTCGACAAAATTCAACTTCGTAAAATCCATATTGCTACTTACACAGTTCTATTTAAATCTCGTCTAAGTTTCAACATCTTTTCATACGATACTTCATCATTTTTGCGATTCTGAAAAACAGATTAACTCTTATAATCGTAGAGACATTTTTCAAAACAAAACAAATATCATCCAGTAAGTACAAGTTGACAGCGAAGCAAGAGATCAACAGATGTGTCCACTACTCGCCTGAATCGCCATTATGCTGAAATCATCATTATGCTGAAGACGATGAGAAATCAGAAGAAGTCACAGATTGTGAACCTTAGGAGAAGCTAGAATTCTAAGCAGATTTGAATTTCGCTGAATAACCAATGAGCAGTACTCTTCAACAGTTTTGTTTTGACTACTACACACCCACAAGCAAAGAAACACAGACTGAATTAGACTGCTAGAGAAACACACGTAAAATATTGTTAATTAGTAGGGTTCTGATGGACACTTGATTTAATAAATTTCATTCAAAATGACAGAAAAGTCTCAATAACTAGCGTCTAGTCTTGACCATTCAAAATGCGGAATGGCAGACCTAACGACATGGCACATTTTTGACTAACAGAACAACAAACAACAACCAACAAGGAATCAAGTGTGATCAGGTAAACCAAGCTTTGACTAAGCGACAAGTTTTAGTAGTAAGAAAACTGTGACGTAATGAAGGCAAATTTACCATTCGACAGCAAAAATGAATGTAATTCCTGCTCACCTTTCTGGTCTGCATTTTCTCTGTCCGCCTTCGGAATGCCACGTATGGGTTGTTGGTGGTCGACCCATCCCTCTTCTCTGTCTTGACCAAAGGTATAAGAGACTGTTGCTGTGAAGACACACTGACTCATCACAGTCTGACACAACACGGTTGATGTGAAATAACAAAGTAAATATGGACACTCATGTCAGACATAATCACACGTCAATGAGCACACTTTGAAGTCCTGGGGACGACTAATATAGCAGGAAACAACACAATATATTTCAAGTTCTACTCAGCACTGTTTCGTTAAAATGACCACTACCTTGGGGCATTCCGTTTCACAATGGGGATTTGATTATGCGACGAGTAACAAAAAATACCCGCGTGAAATAAAGCAGGTTTACACCTCTACTTTCCTATGTTAGTATATGTTAAGAATGCAACTGTTATTTATTGCTTAATAAACTGCTGCATATAAATTTTACTTGTCTTATTTTAAACTTGGCTATTTTTGACCCACCAAAGCGTGCTCAATTGATAAACATAGTGCTTAGCAATAGTGACCGTATAATTAAAGTTGAAGGAAGTTAAACTGGTGATTCCTGTACACAATAATATATTAAGAGTAGTCAGGACCTGTGTTGCCTAGCTATGATAAGGAACCCATGACACTTATTTTAATTACAAAATATGATTTTAATACAGGACATAGTGTCAAGTTCCTCCTGTAATGACTGAAGATGAAACCAGTCACGATCAAACCTTACTCAATATGGCTGTATATTGTAATTTCAACAAAACTTACTGTCCTGAGTTTCTTGTTGAGCCAGTAGTCATACACGGCTATAATGAGATCGTCATCCTCTTTTAGTAACAGCTTGGCTTCCGGTAGTGTGACCACCTGCACAGAGATGTGAAGCGCGTGACAAATGTGACGAATGTGAGAAATGTGAAGGGTATGAGAAATGTGAAGGGTATGAGAAATGTGAGGGGTATGAGAAATGTGAGGGGTATGAGAAATGTGAAGGGTATGAGAAATGTGAAGGGTATGAGAAATGTGAAGGGTATGAGAAATGTGA
>NMRA01000333.1:310925-322198 GCA_002633005.1 Phoronis australis
GTTAACTTAGGAACAGTTTACAAACTGAAGAACCTTTCTAAGGCCATGACAGCTAACAACAGATATTCCACATTGTAGGCACACTAAAAGTTTAGCTGCACTTACAACCTGCTCAACATATTTACCGTTTCTCAACAATTTCTATAGTCAACTGCAGCAGCTCTTTTTTCGTTTTTTCTCGCCTTTTGATCATTTCGAAGAGTGTACTGAAAATAACGATAAAAACATGGACTCGGTGGTAAACAAGAGAACGCGTAATTAATAATCACTTTAACCATCTCAAATGACTGACACAGTATTACGAGTACTTAAAGTTGAACTAATGGTAATAGAGTTTTCAATTGTTAAATTAACTTTACAAACTGTAAATGTTAGCCAGCAGAAACCAATCAACATCACACGCATCAAAGTACGGTAATGAAAATTACAAACTGCCTGAATTAATCTAAACACAGAGACCATTTTGCATCAACACCTTTGAAATAAGCTGTGTTGACATTTGACCTCATAAAACTACGTTAAAACGTACAAAAAGTTGGCTTAAACCTACATTTTGCTGTGTTTAACTGGCGAAATAAGCCTTTACTATCATAAATCGATCTCATAATAGATCTTACCACAATAGGATTTCGTTTCTGATACCAACAAGAATGTAGGAACGATTAGCAACTGAAGAAAATGCTTCAAACTTTATTTGGATTGACCAACCCTAAAATTGCGGATTTGAAAAGGTGCCTTCATGTACGGCCTACCACTTGGGTCGCTAGATGTCTCGACAAAATGCACCACCTGCCACTTGGGTCGCTAGATGTCTCGACAAAATGCACCACCTGCCACTTGGGTCGCTAGATGTCTCGACAAAATGCAACTTTGCAAAATCCATATTACTACTTACACAGTCCTGTTTAAATCTCGTCTGAGTTTCAACATCTTTTCATACGATACTTCATCATTTTTGCGATTCTGAAAAACAGATAACTCTTCTAATCGTAAAGACATTTTTCAAAACAGAACAAATATCATTCAGTAAGTACAAGTTGATAGTGAAGCAAGAGTTCAACAGATGTGTCCACTACTCGCCTGAATCACCATAATGCTGAAGATAATGAGAAATCAGAGGAAAGACACAGATTGTGAACCTTAGGAGAAGCTAGAATTCTTTGCAGATTTGAATTTCGCTGAATAACCAATGAGCAGTACTCTTCAACAGTTTTCTTTTGACTACTACATAGCCACAAGCAAAGAAACGCAGACTGAATTAGACTGCTAGAGAAACACACGTAAAATATTGATAATTAGTAGGGTTCTGACGGAGACTTGATTTTATAAATTTCAAACTTCAAGTAATTACATTCAAAATGACAGAAAAAAGTCTCAATAACTAGCGTCTAGTCTTGACCATTCAAAATGCGGAATAGCGGACCTAACGACATGGCACATCTTTGACTAACAGAACAACAAACAACAAGGAATCAAGTGTGATCAGGTAAACCAAGCTGTGACTAAGCGACAAGTTTTAGTAGTAAGAAAACTGTGACGTAATGAAGCAAATTTACCGTTCGACAACAAAAATGAATGTAATTCCTACTCACCTTTCTGGTCTGCATTTTCTCTGTCCGCCTTCGGAATGCCACGTATGGGTTGTTGGTGGTCGACCCATCCCTCTTCTCCGTCTTGACCAAAGGTATGAGAGACTGTTGCTGTGAACACACACTGACTCATCACAGTCTGACACAACACGGTTGATGTGAAATAACACAAAGTAAATATAGACACTCATGTTAGACACATAATAACACGTCAATGAGCACACTTTGAAGTCCTGGGGGCGACTAATGTAGCAGGAAACAACACAATACAAGTTGTACTCAACACCGTTTCGCTAAAATGACCACTACCTAGGGACATTCCGTTTCACAATGGGGATTTGATTATGCGACGAGTAACAAAAAATACCCGCGTGAAATAAAGCAGGTTTACACCTCTACTTTTCTATGTTAGTATATGTTAAGAATGCAACTGTTATTTTATGATTAATAAACAACTGTACTTAAATTTTCCAAGTCTTATTTTGAACTTGGCTATTTTTGACCCACCAAAGTGTGCTCAATTGATAAACATACGGTTTAGCAATACTGACCGTAACTAAATTAATGGAAGTTAAACAAGTGATTCCTGTTGACAATAATATATTATGAGCAGTCAGGACCTGTGTTGCCTGGCCATGATAAAGAACCCATGACACTTATTTTAATTACAAATATGTTTTTAATACAGGAAATAGTGTCAAGTTCCTCCTGTCGTGACTGCAGATGAAACCAGTCACGATCAAACCTTACTCAATACGGCTGTATATTGTAATTTCAACACAACTTACTGTCCTGAGTTTCTTGTTGAGCCAGTAGTCATACACAGCTATAATGAGATCGTCATCCTCTTTTAGTAACAGCTTGGCTTCCGGTAGTGTGACCACCTGCACAGAGATGTGAAGCGCGTGACAAATGGGACGGATGTGAGAAATGTGAAGGGTATGAGAAATGTGAAGTAGATGACTGCAATACTACACTCACTCAGTTTACAGTCGTGCATGGCAACAAGATGGTGAAAAAGTTGCCCGTTTTTTTCATTACAGGCAACACCTTACATGAAATGCTACATAATAACATATTTATTAAGACACTGTAAGACTTTTGCTAGAAATGCTTACTACTTTAGACCATTTACAATTTCAAAATTGGTGTCGAAACTGTTCCTCGTTAAGATCAAGCGAATTTTAGGATTGGGAAAATGCCAGCTCATTATCTTGGGCCGTATACCTGGGTCATATTGCTTTTGACACATAAAATGACATGGTGTCGAGCAATAAGGAACCACTGGTTCTTTACAAGACAAGAAATAGCTTCTAATTTGAGTACAGAACAAGCGTGCACTCCAAGGACAAGTCACTGGTCAGTGAGTATTCCATACCTGTTGACCACTGCCCTTTTCTAGCCGGTCCATCATCTCTTCAAACTGCTGGGCCGTCACCTCCATCTTCTTCGTCTGTTTGTTGAGCCAGCCCTCGTCTTCAGAGTCCATGTCGTAGTCTGGGATCTCCTGATCCATTCCGAAGGCTGCAGCCAAGAAAGAACAGACAATTTAATAGAATTACTCCTACCCTGTGAATGTATGGCATTCTGCACACATTGCACTGCCCTAGACACTGTGTGAGAACCCTAAGCGAGAACCCTATGTTTGCAGAGTGGAAAGCAACCAACGCATTAACAAACAGCAATTTTTCGTCCACATGAGAGCACAGTTGAAAGTAACCATTGCTCTCCTTACATGGTGCAATACAATGCTTGAAATGGTGGCACCCGATTTCTTTTGTTGCGTACTGTTGTTTCTTTTGATTATTTTGCAGTAGTAAGAATAATAGTGACACGCCCATCAAGCTGTGTTATATGAATTAACAGAAGAGAGGAAGATTAACACCCGAAACCACTATGTGCAATTTGCATTAACTAAATACATTATTGAATGTTTGTTTAGGAAATATGTAGACCAGGACCCTCGTTCATCCCAAGGGAAAGGTGTCTGCGCCCTCTCAGAGGGGGGATAATTTGGGGCAAGGGGAAAATTCTACCTCTCAATCACCATCAATAGCACTCTCAACCTGTTGTAAGCCATTACTAACATTTTGTACTCGTTCAAATTGTCACATGTTTGAGTTTCAAGTGAATCGAACCTCAAAGAGAATTTTTCAATAACTTGAGAGGAATTTTTCGGCATCATGAACGGAATGGGGCCGATAGTCAGCTCCATATTCGAGGGACTGAGGGCCCTGTAGACAGACCTCTAATTCCTTTACATGAGACTCCACAGAGCTTATACAGGATGTTCAATTACTCGGAAAATAACCACATCTGTACTATTTTTGAGTAAACAGTGATTTATGAGGAAACCCCACTGTGTTAACTAAGCTTTTAAAGGTTAGAGAAGTGGGCGACTGTTCAGTCTGAGAAGTGGGTGACTGGTCAGTCTGAGAAGTGGGTGACTGGTCAGTCTGAGAAGTGGGCAACTGGTCACTCTGACCAGCCAATTGTCAATAATCCCCTTTTCTGGCAAGATGTCTCCTGGCTAGAACAGAGAATCACCACAACACGCATAATGAGCTTACGAGAGAGGAAGTGAAGTGAAGTGAATCACTTTACATGAAGGTTCTAGTGTTTTGATATGATTAACAAGACAGTGTTGACTTGCATTGTAAATGGATAACTGCAGATCAATAAACAAAAATAAATTGCTTAGGGAAGGAAATTTTGTGATTTTAACGAAGTTTTCAACGGGGAATGGGGTCAACAATCAGCCACAAAATCGTGGTGTCGTGAACACAGTGTGATGAAAACTGAGCTCCAATTTATTGGATACCAAAATCAAGGTGGTCCATGGATGCTTCAAACTGTGCATTGGTAACTCACTAACCAACACTAAGGAACACGAAGTACGCTAGCTATGGAAGTGAATCCAGAAGTCAAGACAATGACCACGACCATGGAAGACATTGCCACACCTTGAACCATCACCTCCCAACACATAATGAAGTGAGATGTGACTCACTATAACTATGAATAATTCATATCAAATCAGATAACCATAGCCAATAAACAAGAATGTTAGTATACACATCAGCAATAAGACGGAAGAACTTTTAGAATAGCATCACGCAGATAAACCGTGGCGATAAAATTGACGACACAAAATGTCATGTAAATCAAATGAAACCACCCAGTGAGTGAAATACACTGGAAAATGCCAAGCTGAAAATTACAATATGCTTATGATTTAAAACTGGAGTTAAAAGTTCTCCCACATTTTAGGAATACTCTGGAAATAACTCTACTCTATTCATACCTTGAACGTGAATGTACTGTTTAGGGGGCTTGAAGTCACCTCCGTACAGTCGCTCATATTCATTGGCGTCTACTTCTATATCAGGAATTGGGATGACCAGTGACTCGGCAGTACCGTAGACTTGTTGTGCAGACAGGGCTCTTTGCAAGTGATGTTCCTGCAATGAATATAAATACCTTGTCAATTCTGAAAGCACAAATCAGTGAAAAAAGTAATGCTTTCAGTACCTACACTGCAAAAATAGATCTGCAAGTCTCCAATCTCCATGTGGACAAGTAGCCAAAAATACTGTCAAGACAAAAAACAACAAGACAAGCTGTATGTTCAGAAAATACTGTAACAAAAAGGGCGACACAAACTAAGTGTCACAACATTATTTTGACACTACTCGTCATACAGCTGGCTGGCTACCTTGGCAGCCACACTGGTTGCAGCTGAATATATTCTATATTCAGGGATTCCCCTGCGTGTAAACATTTGGGCGGCCCGCCACGCTCCTTTTTGGCCCCACCACTCGTAAATCATACTCAAATTGACCGCCACACACCTAATCGTGACAAGGTAACTTCACCGCCACGCAAAAATCGCTAGTAAAAATGATCGCTAGTAATTATGAATAAGTATAAGTCACACGGCACCTTTCCGTTTGTGGATTGAAAGGGAAAAATAAAAATTTTACAATGGGATCTTGAATTGTGCTCCTGTTAACACAGTCATTCAATCCCCAATCTCCTTTCGTACCTCGTTTCTGCCCGGTTATCCGACAATGCATATAAACGTAATACAGCCGGGGACCAGGCAACGACTTCGATACAAATTTTCTAAAATGGGAAAGCGCCTGGGCTTGCTAATGAAGTAAGAAACAGTAAGATTCCTGCTTCATTCATTTTTATCGTGTCCAAGTTTACAAAAGACATTGTGAATTACACTGCAGGGCATGACATCCAACTGTTTTTTGTACTCAAGTGCTACAAAGATCACACTATGCCGGACACTTCATTGCAAAATTGTCTTGCGAAGTGTTGTTTTTACTCAGATACTTCCACTACATGATGCTCGGGTTAAGGTCTTGTCTATGTTGTCTATGATGAGCAAGCTGCACCCAATTACATCTAATTTTCACATTTTGCCTGCGGGGAAGGCCTCTCCCAACCCTCCCCCCCCTTGATGGGAGGATCTCACTTCATCCCATGCTCGCATGTGGTCCCAGGTTCCGCATCCGCTTCGAGCATTCACCACCACGCTCCTTTCGAATCCCAGCTAATAGGGGGATCCCATTTCTCATATTCGCGTGCGGCAACGGGCTTTGCACCCCGTTTTGGCCATTTACCACAACGCTCCTTGCAAAACACTGATATTTATTTTTAGCGTGACTTTGAGCAGCTTATGAGAGTGCCAGATGTCATCTATACACTCTGATAAGAAGCATAAGATGTTGTTATTTCTAACTGAACTAATTATACGTGTCATTTGTTCTACATACCCAATCCATTATATAGCCATCCAGCTGTACGAAGACTAACATCAAAATACAGCTAGGAACCAGTGAGTGTTCCCTTAACACAGACCTCAAAATTTCACTCTGATAGTAATGCTTGTCACCTTGATTTGAAATATGTAGACCTCACGGCAGGCGGGGGTGCATGCAAATCCAGGAAATCAATCGCCACTCACCTTGCCCACAACAGACATTTAAGTGAAAATCAACCTCAAAAACATCATTTTCTAGCTAATTCTCAGACTTTTGTAACAAAGAAAAGTCTATCGTTGACTTAACAGTTAGTTCATGACACACCCATAATTATTTACGTTGACATCTTTCAGGAGTACATAGCTTCATCGAAGCAAAATTTCATGAGAAACTTGATGTTTTGATATTAAAATATTAAAACCACACAACAATTCCGATAATTTGTAATGACATCTAACTAACATTGTGAAGAAGAATGATTGAAGAGTTGGTGAAAAAGGAAATTGACCAAGAGGTGACACTCTATTTACGACACTGAATCTTCTTGTTCCAGAAATTGAGCAGCAGAATAACTGTAGAATGGCAATATTTTTAACATTGTTAGCAAAACAAGTTTTACTGAATAATAGTTTTTAACNTTTTTGTGTATCCACCTACCTTAACACAGTCATTCAATCCCCAATCTCCTTTCGTACCTCGTTTCTGCCTGGTTATCCGACAATGCATATAAACGTAATACAGCCGGGGACCAGGCAACGACTTCGATACAAATTTTCTAAAATGGTTAAGCGCCTGGGCTCGCTAATGAAGTAAGAAACAGTAAGATTCCTGCTTCATTCATTTTTATCGTGTCCGAGTTTACAAAAGACATTGTGAATTATACTGCAGGGCGTGACATCCAACTGTTTTTTGTACTCAAGTGCTACAAAGATCACACTATGCCGGACACTTCATTGCCAAATTGTCTTGCGAAGTGTTGTTTTTACCCAGAAACTTCCACTACATGATGCTCGGGTTAAGGTATTGTCTATGTTGTCTATGATGAGCAAACTGCACCCAATTAGATCTAATTTTCAAATTGTGCCTGCGGGGAAGGCCTCTACCAACCCCCCCCCCTTGATGGGAGGATCTCACTTCATCCCATGCTCGCATGTGGTGCCGGGTTCCGCATCTGCGATGAGCATTCACCACCACGATCCTTTCGAAACCCAGCTAATTGGAGGATCCCATTTCTCACATTCGCGTGCGGCAACGGGCTTTGCACCCCATTTTGGCCATTTACCACCACGCTCCTTGCAAAACACTGATATTTATTTTTAGTGTGACGTTGAGCAGCTTATGAGAGTGCCAGATGTCATCTACACACTCTGATAAGAAGCATAAGATGTTGTTATTTCTAACTGAACTAATTATACGTGTCATTTGTTCTACATACCCAATCCATTATATAGCCATCCAGCTGTACGAAGACTAACATCAAAATACAGCTAGGTACCAGTGAGTGTTCCCTTAACACAAACCTCAAAATTTCACTCTGATAGTAATGCTCGTCACCTTGATTTGAAATATGTAGACCTCACAGCAGGCGGGGGTGCATGCAAATCCAGGAAATCAATCGCCACTCACCTTGCCCACAACAGACATTTAAGTGAAAATCAACCTCAGAAACGTCATTTTCTAGCTAATTCTCAGACTTTTGTAACAAAGAAAAGTCTATCGTTGACTTAACAGTTAGTTCATGACACACCCATAATTATTTAAGTTGACATCTTTCAGGAGTAAATAGCTTCATCGAAGCAAAATTTCATGAGAAACTTGATGTTTTGATATTAAAATATTAAAACCACACAACAATTCCGATAATTTGTAATGACATCTAACTAACATTGTGAAGAAGAATGATTGAAGAGTTGGTGAAAAAGGAAATTGACCAAGAGGTGACACTCTATTTACGACACTGAATCTTCTTGTTCCAGAAATTGAGCAGCAGAATAACTGTAGAATGGCAATATTTTTAACATTGTTAGCAAAACAAGTTTTACTGAATAATAGTTTTTAACAACATAAATTTTGTGTCAGACTTTGTTTGGCTACTTTTTACCCACATCCTACAAAGCTTTTCTACCTAAGGATTAATTTTCCTGACTTGTATATTTCTTGTAATATAAAAACAAGAAGCAAAAATGTTCATTTAATGTCATTGTAAATGTTCATTTCACATGGGTTAAGTTTTGAAGCAAGTAATATTACTACGACAGGAGAAAAGTAACACGATGTTGAGTTCGACTTATATCTACTAAAAAGGGGATTCCCACTGCAATGACGTCATCAAAATCAAGGCAAGTATTATGGGATGGATTGGGATTTTCTTGAAAATTCAGTATAAGACCATCAATAATAAGAGTTGATCGTCATAATAATAACCTCAATGTTAACTTGTACTCGTAGATACTAATGAAATCCAGAAATGGATCGACTCAAACAAACTACTCGAAATTTTTGACAACCGAAAAAACAAAATGGCGGCCTCCATGAGGAATCATCACGTGATGAGAAGAATTATTTTGACACCCTTCTAGCTCTTCAAGGAAGCGATATTCCGCAATTCAATCAAAACTGTGACTGCGTCAGAAACCAAGGATTACTTCTGTCCCTAAACTACACAGGGGTAATTCATTGGTGAAGAAATATTTTCTGGTTTTATTTACGCGCCAAAATCAAGATGGCAGCCAATGAAAGCGTTGAATTATTACTGACAAAGAACAATTACCGATTCTTCCTCTTTTTCCATGCCGGTGGGCATTTGAGGAACTGCACGGTTAATAGCTGCAAAATCTGGAAGGTCTGGTATTTCCTCAGCCTTGTACACCGGCATGGGCTTGGAGGCATCCAAAGCCCGTGCACGGAAACTCAACTTGCTCATCGTGATGACCTAGAAATATGCTAATGAGGTGTGGTCCTCAGAAATTTCCCTTCCTGGCGACTTCAGTGTGACCACTGTATCTCCTTTCATACGGAATTCCTTGAATAAACGTATGGTCTGTCATAACATATACGTATAATGTCTGTACGTCGAATCCTACGTTCATAAAACACGTTGAAAATTCTGATTTTTTCTACGGTTTTACGCCATCCATCATGGCGGACAAAAAGGCGCCTGGGTATAGTATCCCACAATGCACTTCAACTTCGGATGCGTGCGCATCTCCATTCACAACTTTTTACTACGAGCGAAGATAATTATATGGTTGCGTGTGCACTATTCGGATTCTAGTGTACTTGTAAGCTTTGGACTCGATTCCTGTTTTTAATTTCCGGGAGTGCAGGTAGCACATACGTTCGTGCATAGTTGAAACCAGGTATCATTTGAATCAGTTTGATACTCAAATCGTTCAATGATCATTTTCGTACTGTGTTCAACAGCTGAGCTGTGGTTACGACAGGTTACGTGTGCACCTTCTGTCCTGATTCTTCTGTATTTGTAAAGTGGCTGGCTGGCTAAGATATGATTAGATCCATGTTTATGTATGGCCATAGGGGGATACTATGGTTGGGACGGCCACGTTATGCCTCAATCTCACAGGAAATGTCATACCAGACAATAGACTTTATCGCCGGTATCTATCTATGGTTACATCTATTCAGCTTTCGAGGTGACGTGTAAAAGAGAGTTCTGTGCATACGCTGTAAAGGCTGAAGTGGAGGGCATAATCAGTGTGGGGCATGACTAAAAAGTTCAGAACACGTGCGTTTGTCCTCGGTTGCTCAAACTCAATAAACTTTTGTGCATTGTCTTAAAACTTTCAAGAGTTTATTACCATAAGTACCTTTTCATGCATTTAAAAAGAAAACATGAGTTGATGCTGAAACTTGCAGACAAGTGATGAATATACTTGCTACAGTGATTGGTCAACTTCACTCAATTATAGGACTTAGGTCAAATTCTCTGATAAATGGAAATCTTGATGACTGTACAGTGCTCCTTTGACGAAGTACAGCATGCTGTGAAATGGGCCGAGATTCTAATGCACTCTTGGAAGAACATTGAGATAAAAACTTTCTAGCTCTCACTCTAGCTATGGCAAACATCAGGAGCGCGACATGTTGGGTTTTCAATTGAAAAACATTTATCAACTCACAGGAGGTTCATCTTGGGCATTTTCTTTCACTTAAAGTTCCTTTATCCCAACAATATTTTTGCCATATCTCAGGCCCTGGGCCCAGTACCGAGTAACATCGTTTTAAAAGGTAAATCATTGGTAAATCAGTTTCCGTGGTGAATAAGTTTCCTGACCACTCTTGCTCATGCATAACTTTTCTCGTCATTTGAAGATATGTGAAGAACTTTCATTTGAGTAAGTCAGTATTTACCAGTAATTTGTTTTTGCATCAAATTATTTATTTCTCGCAAAAGTAAATTTTGCCAGATTTGCTAATCTTCCTTTTTCAATGGCTGATTGCTACAATGCAACAAATTGTGGAAACTTTTAATTACCAAATGTTGTTTAATGCTATCTACACTAAGTATTTAAACTAAGCGTGTGCCAGTAAACAACAAAATTTTCTTAATCTTTATTTTCATGAAGAAATTTTACAAAATAGAATTTCAAATATTGTGTGCTAAGTAAGTGGAAAATTACCATATAAATATATAAAGTTGATAAATATATATATATATGTGTTAAAAACCTAATGACTGACGGCACTACCCTGTACATTTTAACGATAACAGTGGCACCTGGCAATAACTTCGATGAGACCGAAGTTGACCGTTCCGCTCTTAAATCCACCTGTTTACTGCGAAGTTAATTGGCGCTGTTATCTTCGATCCAAGACCGAAAAGCATTCATACTGACTACAGCAATAAACCCGCCTTCCAAAAATAAACTTGGTATTAATATCCCATACC